>JAKMXC010000242.1:0-77779 GCA_025328345.1 Colletotrichum sp. SAR11_59
CTAAAAGTTGTCAGGGCATCCCGAGCCATTGGCCCTGTTCACCACCATCACCACCGAACACCGAGCGAGAGAGAGAGAGAGGGCCACAATCTCAGACCGGCCGCCTATTCGGGTGACTCCTGCACAGGTCCAATATATTCCAATCTCTAGGGGCCGTCAACCTTCTACGTCTTACTCAGTCCGCCGCATCACGCTGCAAAACCAACCTCTTCAAGGCAGAAAAACTGCCTCGCCAGCACCTGAGCAGTCATACTCGAGAGTCATCCTCGGCCTCAACTGATCAAATGGACACCTGGCAAGATACGGAGTACGGCGTACGCGCACCTCGAGTTGACGCCTTGCAAGTCCCATTACTCCTGAAGCTCCGAGGAAGGGCATGTGACGCCGGGCGTTGTCCATAGATGGCATGTTCACTGATATCTTGCTATTCCGCCTCTTGGAGATTATCCGTCAATCGACTCGCTCCAATTCCTTGAGAGGCTTTCCATCAGCAGTCACCATCAAGCACAACCCAAGCTGTTCTTCTCGTTGGGAACAGCTTACTTCATCCCGTTGTAAACAACGCTCCAATTCCGTGTCTCCTTTTCACCGGGCATCATCCATGCGTCCGACATGCTCGCAGCCCACCCACACGACCGGCATCCCCTTTCAGCCTCTGCACCTCGTACCCAATAATGGCTTCTCGACGCTCATCTCCAGCCGTCTGTGCTTCTTCATGCGTTCATCCAGGGTCAAGCTCTGCCTCCTCGCCAACCTTACTTCTGACCATTGGGCAGTACGCAATGCTTCGTCAATCTCATTTGTAATCTCTGCTTCTTGCTGCCACTATTGCTGCATCGTACCCAGATGTCATCAAAACGATCCACGGCTCTACGTCCCAGGGTGACATTGTGGTTGCACAGCCAGCACCATTCCTGGACCATGTCATGTCGCCTCGCTTCGTTAATCGCCCACGTTACAACGCGATTTTACCTCTTCGTTTCCCCGCAAACTCGGACGGGAGCTTTTTTTATGTCTGGTGCTTGCTTGTGTGTCGTTGTGTGGCTTAGACCGAGAGCGATCATCACTGTCGCTGACAGTTCGACTTCTGATCCTGCGCCTGTCCTCGAACCGAGCCGGCTTGCTTTCCCCGCCGCACGAATACCTATGTACGAATTGCAGCGGCCCTCGACAGCCCCCCACCGATGCCATCTTCATCTCACCTCCCCTGGGAGCTTCCAGAACATCATTTGCCTTGGGGGCCTTGCATCGCATCCCCTTTTCTCGACTGCAGGCCTGCCGCCACGCAGCCAGACTGGCGGTCAGTGGCGTAGGGCTCAACCATAATCATGCATCTCGGCTTTTCAATCTTCTTTTCCCTCCCGTTGCAGACGGGCCAAGTCCGCGTTGCTTGCCAGAGATATGTACATACGTCGGCGGCAGCGACCGGGCCTATGCCGGGCAGCCGCCTCGCATGACGGATGCTCGCGTCCTGGCTTCCGGGGCTCTCGTACCTGAAGATCCTTTCCCACCTTTGTCTCTTTCATGTCGGTCGTGGCCCTGGTCTTCCCGTCTTCTCGGCGGCCCCAGCTGCCGCCGCGAACCGGAGCCAGCTGCTGCTGCTGGTGCTACTACCGGGATATTGAACTTTTTTAGCGACTGCTAGGGTTCCATTCCATACCACCGATGGTTCCGAAGGCAGATCGTTCCGTTCCCAAATATCACTAAGAAACGGCGCACCTCTTGTTTTTTTCTGCCTCTTCGTATGTTGGATGCCACACCAATATGTCGGCTTTTATGGCCGAAAACGACGGACCGCGTAACCTCGATTCGGTCTTCTTCCGACCTGTAGTATTGATATCACGGCTGTTATGGTTCATTGGCAATCAAACAAACGGTCATTTGAAGCTTACAGAAAAGCTTGCAGAGAACCTCACATTTTGCCAAGTAACTTCAGGGGTGTAAGCGGCAGCCGAAAACATGGTGATGCTCGCAGCTCGACTGAGAGGTGAAATAACAATTTCACAAGGAATCTCTCGTACGCATATCAAGGGGTGAAATTAAGAGCTACATATTGAACAACCCGCGGCCACGGACCGGAGACGATCAGTAGCCCCTCGGCCGGAGCCTTGTGTGCGGACGCCGATCCCATCCCAGCCCCTCCCCCGTCCCCTCAACTTAATTCCAGTCATCGTAATCAGGCAGATTCTCCTCGTAGTAGACCTCCTCGACGCTGCTGAAGCCGACGTCAGGCGCGTCGTACGGCCACGGCTCGCCGTTGCCGCTCGCAAAGAGCGCGAACATGGCGCCCTCAAAGTTGGGATACCCGGGGTTCGCGCTCATCTGCCGGGAGCTGAACTCCTTCACCCACGTCGGCGAGGTCGAGTTGCTGCCGCGGGAGTATCCAAGGGAATAAGTCAGAGGAGCGGCGCGAATGTGCAGTGTGAGGTCCGAGGGAATCGTCGACTGGCCCAGAGGGTACTCGGTTGACTGGGAAGTGTCAGCGTTGGCCCACGATACAAATTTTGTTTTCTCTCCGTTTCCCTCACGGGGCGGGAGAAGAGGGAAGGTGGTCTTACGTTTGGCCGCGTGTTGGCCCCATCCGACGTCGGCAGCAGATCGACGTACAAGCATAGTCCGGTCGTATTCCAGCAGCCCCTGACGCCAATGTCCTGATGGTTGACCTCACTTAGGTACGACGATGCCGACGGACTGCCTCGGTCCGAGACCTTTCTCTGTCGGCAGCAGCTTCGCGGAGAAGGTCATGTTGAGCGACGTCTGCTTGTGGAAGACCGCGGCCGGCGTATCGCGGTCGCCGAGCGTGAAAACGTTCGGGTTGAAGACGAGACCGCCCGATGACGACTCGTTAGCCACGATCCTCTTATCACTGCCCGCTGTCGATGACTTGAGATGAAAGTTCTCCGTGTATGGCGTGCGGACCTGGTACCAACTCAGATCCAGCTCTGCCCCTGAAAAGTTGTCCGTCCACTTTGGCTTGGGAAGTTGCTGGTCGGGTCCCCCCTCGATGCTCTGGCTCAGGATCAGGGGCTCCCCGCCATTCATCGTCGGCCAGTCGTCTTCCCAGTTGACTTTGACGAGGAACGCCTCGCGGCCAAGCACCGACCTCCCGTTGACATTCCTGCGCGCCAGGAGGGAGGCGTACCATTCGCCGTCGGGGGTGTCGGTGAAGGTGGCGTGCCCGGTAGACTGCACCGTGAGGTTCTGGTCGGCGCCGTTGTAGATAAGCGGGTTGTTCGGCGCACCCTCGAACGGTCCCTCGGGAGACTTTGAGCGCCCGATCGTCGCGCGGTGGCCTGTACTCGTACCGCTCCCTGCGATCAGGAGGTAGTAGTATTCGCCGCGCTTAAACATCTTGGGACCTTCGGGTCGGGCGCTCGCGATGTTGGGGAGCGTGCCGTTCCAGAGGCTGCGGTACGGGCCCACGCACTTGCCGGTGGCCAGGTTGATCTCGCACTGCGTGATGCCCCAGAAGCGGTCGTAGTTGTTATTCACGCCCATGAGGTTGAGGTACGTCTTGCCGGCGTCGACGTCGTGGAAGACGTCCGGGTCGATGCCGTAGGGCTCCGCCCACGTGTAGTCTGACCAGGTGACGAGGTCCGGGGACGAAATGTACCAGATGCGCGGCCAGGAACGCCAGTTCGGGTCAGAGCCCCAGCGGGTCATGGAGGTGATGTAGAAAAGGCCGTCGTGGTAGGAAAATGACGGGGCCTAGACACCTTCGCCGTGGGAGATGCCGTATATGGGCAGGTGCTCCGGGGTTTTGAGGACGTGGGAGACGAGTTCCCAGTTCGCCAGGTCTTTGGACTTGTAGATTGGCACGCCGGGGAAGTAGGTGAAGGACGAGACGGCCATGTAGTACGTATCCTCGACGCGGAGGATGGCTGGATCCGGGTTCCATCTGATTGTGTCAGCGAAACGGAGGCTGGGGAAGGATGAGGCGAAAGTGATTTTACCCTGGGAGAACTGGATTCTTGATGGCCGAGACACCCGCAGCGAGCAGCAGAGCTGCGGCGGCCCTGAGAAACTTCATCGCGACAGTTGATATCTTGGTCAATGAACGAAGGCCACCTCAAAAGCTGGAAAACATCACATATAGCCCGCCCCCTTTATACTAAAGTCCCGGTCACGGAAATGCACCTCCATGCAACGACATCCCCGGCCGCAGCCCGGCGTTCGGGTCCGGAAGATGGGCCGATGCGGGGCCAGGGCCGGGGACCAGCGCGGGGTTTGCGCAGCAGGGCACCGGATAAAAGCAGGGCGCATGCCAGATCCGACAGATCTGCCCCTCGTACAACACGTCATTGTGCGAGGACCGATAGGCGGAATTGAGATGCACCGGCCTGCGTCGACGGCCTTGGCGGAGGGCCAAGCTTTCCTTCTACCGGGCATTGAGCAAGAATCGTCGCGTCGAGTGCCGATGGGTGTTGTGTGCTCAAAGTATGTCAAGGCCAAGGGGGTTTGGCCACGGCATGCGGTCCACTCATTACTGGTACAGGTCAATATGGAAAGGGGAACTGCAGCGTCGTATTGCAGCGGGCTGGGACGAACCTGGCAATCAACTCGCGAGAATGCGCCTTTCTCTTTCTCAGAGAGATCGAGCAGTCGCAAAATGGCAGGTTATATAATCGTGATTTCTTGTTTGCGATGCTCTAATTCCCTTGGTGGTTGATCAGATCGCCAGTTGAAGAAGACGCCGACACGGCGATACGTGCTGTCCTCGTTGGGTGCAAGGATGAGACCACGGGGGTAGTCTCCCTCGTAATTCGACACATGGATGCAGAGAAGCCCGCCATATTCATCCCAATACGGCCAGTCTACAGCGTCCAAGGAGGTAGACTCATTACCATCCGCGTCGAAGAGTAACTCGAGGTGTCTCCTAGGGCCTCTGGTCAGCTGGCTTGGGTCGAAAGAAATACAATTCAGCCTCAGGAACCCAGCGGTGATGGCTCCGTATGGCGCAATGTCGTTGCACGAGCTGATCGAAACCTCCTGGATGTCTGGATCTCGGGGATCTGTCAACTCCCGATCGGTTCCTAAATATGACTCGTCAAAGTCAGCTCTCATGGCCGTGGCGATCTAAGCGTGGAGTTACCTGCACCGGGAGAGTTGCATAGTTTGGCCAGTTCCAGGAAACTTGTCCTGTGTAGCTGGCCCACGACCACGACGGTGCTATGTAGGACGAATGCAACGCGCGCTCCTTTCCGGGCACCCACAAGAGCTGCAGAGGCAGCTCCTTTGTGTTCCACAAACCTGCGACATACAACGGCAAGGCTGGTTTCTCCGGATTATTGAAGAAGGACGCTGCCATGCGCGCGATGCCGGCAATGGCAGGCAGTCGGTCCTGTGGTACGAAGAGGATCCGTGATGTGTAATCGTTGAGAAGCTGTGCCCATAACGTCAGTCGTCGTAGTTCTGTGAGATCCCGTCAGACGAGGAACCAGATGTGGGAAGTTTTTGAGGCCGCCTAGGTACCGTATTCTTGCCTCCACTGAGGGCTACCCACATGCATGTCTCTTCGATAATCGAATATCTCGGTACGAAGGACGTTGTGGCCAACCGATCGCGTTTGATTTGCGCCTCTGGCCATGCAAGACCACCAGATCCGACGTTCCCCAAAGGTGGCTAACCTCGTGGCCATGATTGATTCCTGAAAAGTCCAACCTCGGGCATCGATCGGGAGATCTTCTTGCTGTGTGGGCGGGACGAGCTTGAGGTAACTGGCAACGTCTCTCTTTTCACCGAAATGTACGGGAAAGTAGTATTGGGTCAGCATGTTCGTGTCCCGCTTGTTATTTCGTGAAAGAAATCCATCGTGACAGCTCTTGGCTCTCGCCGCAGAGATTGTTAAGACGGAGTTGGCGTAGTAATCTGCCATGTGTTGGACTTCCTTCGCTAGACTTTCGGTGTCATCCTGTACGATGCAAAGGCTGTCTACCCAGAGAAGACCAATTCCCAGTTTTCGCGTGACAAAGATGGCATCTTGTATGGTTTTTGGTAATGAAGTGATCTTGACCATGTCTTCGTGCTGTGAAAGATTCAAACTCGTCGTCTTCACAAACTGGTCAGAGCCCCAGCAGTAAGAGAGTGCCACATAGGGGTCGGTTCCTGTACTGCTCAATTTGGTTATATGAACAGAAGTCATGTCCCCAGTACCGACGGAGATGAATCGCAGAGGGCGAACTTCGGTCTCCTGCCTGCATTCATCTTTGTGGCGTTCCAAACACCAAGCCAGTCGACGGCGGATCTGCCCAATACCGCTTTCTACGTCCGAGCTACCATCGATGGTTCGGAAAACCGCTGGTTCTGTGGCGGTCTTCCCTGGAAACTTTTCAGCTCGAGCGACTGCCACCTCTGTTCATGGAACTCACCTTCGTCCGACTCAACATCAAGACTCGGCATCGGCAGAAGGTAGTGACGCTGGCCATCAGTCATTCGCACTACTAAATCACAGCGATAAACATCCGCCAAGTTTTCCCGAGAAGAGTTCAAGATAAACTTCATCTTGACCTGCAAGAGCCTTTCAATCGGTGACGACGATCTAGCAATATGCTCTCTCAGCCAAGCGAAGAAGGGACACCCGGCATCGGCAGCTTCGTGGACAGCCTCCATGTCTCGCTGGAAGTCATTGCGCCATACTCTGTGAATGATTAGCCTCGATGCAAATGACAGCGAATGTGACTCACGTTGCTCTTCGCTTTCGATCCTCCTCCGAAAGCGATATCAAGAGCGACGTACAATGGCCACAGGTGTGGTGGTGTCCGGTCGGCGAAGTATTCAGGGAGCTCTCGACTACGTCTTGCTCAGGAGTCTCCATGCTGATACCGAGCTCTTTTGAACGAGCTGTCTACCTCTAAATGTCCCATGCCTTGTTTAGACTGATTCAAGATCATAGAGTCTCTTCATTTTGGGAGAAGAGCGCGATTGACAAAGACGCGGGGATTTTCGATTTCAGCTCAGCCCCGGCGACAGGGGTGTGAGTTGCCGTTGACATGTTTTGCATGTTTAGGCTGCTACGGGTGTAAGCGGAAGATGTCCAGCGCCAGGCGCTTAGAATCGCCTAGCTTCTTGTGGTGATGCAGGGGAAGATCTCCGTTGGAATCATTTCAGTGTTGAACCTCAGACAGATAATGCAGAACTGGTACATTGTATGTAGACGGAAACATTAATTGAGTGTGAGATCTAAACCAATGATTCGCCCCCAAACAATACATGAACCCCTTTAGCACTCGTCGCCGTTGATAAACACACTCCAGTGGTCTTTGCTGTGCTTTTGGCCGTTGTCTTACCCGTCCATGCCCTGTCGTGCAAAGTGGTCCTTGCCGTAGGGGTCTTTTTGCCCATTGTCGTTCGTCAGGTGGACACCTTTGCCGCAGACCATGCCAATGTCGTTGGCGTACTTGGCGATCTTGGACCAGGGCACCTTGACCGTGCGGCGGCTGTTGTTGCAGAAGTAGACGCCGAGGTTGTAGGCGCAGGAGACGCGGGTGCAGCGACCGGGGCTCTGGACGGCGTTGCCGTCGAGGCCGTTGAGGTACCGGTAAGCTCCGCCGGGTTCGTCGCGGCCTGTAAGCCAAATCTTCGCCGTATTGGAGAGGTGACCGACCTTGCAGACGACGCCATCGACCTGGTCCTTGCGGGGAGGCATAAGGTTGCCTTTTGACATAGTTGGGAGGAAGAAGAGCGTTGGAGCGAGCGTCGATGGCTGCGGCGCTGGCGCCAGTGATGGCGGTGATGAGGAGGGTGAGAGTGGCAGTGAACTGCATTTTTGCTGATTGTGGTGGTTTGAAGCTTGGTGGAAGCGGGTGTGTAAGATGAAGTTGGAGGAATGTGAAGGTGCACGGAAGACTTTGATGTTGTTGCGATGCTCTTAATATACCCTATGTCGGCCATAGAGGTCTCTTCGTGGGCCGTCCTGACACTAACAGCGGTTTAAGCATCCAATCTGTAGAGTTTTTACGCCACATTATGAAAAGTTCTGTCCATACTTGAACAGATGCCTACTAAGTATTCTGATCCCCGTGAGAGTCATATGGCAGTCAACAAGGTGTGCCTCCAGGCGGAAAACTGCGACGACGAGAAGTTAGAAGGGAAGAAAGATTCATTAGTATTCTGATGCTGTTCATAATATCTCAGAAAGCTTTGATCTAGGTTCGTAAGAATATCATTGATCTATCTAGTCTGCTTAAAAGCCTTTCTAAATCAGCAAAAACCTCTGTATCATCAATACCAGATCAGTTGACGTAGCATCTCGCCCTGCCAAAGCGTCAATGGCGGTAACTAGCTGTCGTAGATGGGCTTGCCTTTGGTGGAGATGGGGGCCGCTGAGTTTTGCAGACGACAAATTTCTGCTTTTTTTTTGCCATCGCCTCAGGTATTGAAGCACGAAGGACCCCGACCCGATTATGTATGGCTTCAAAAGGTCTGTTGGAAGTTTGCCTGTCTTTTTGCCCAGCTCCCGGGTCAAGTCTCATTTTAGCCGATCGTCAAGGCTGTGTGTCTCTAGAGGCAAGGGATAAAAAAGGTGAGCACTTGGGGATCGAGTTGATCATACGGAATAAGTTTTACAGGAAGAGACAGTGTGTGAAATGACTTTCATCGAGAAATGCGTGTATATGAAGACGCCAGCACAACATGGCTAAAAGATCACTAAAACAGACAAACGTTCAAAGAATCGAGCCCGACTGACATTTGATTAATTTTCTTCATCGTAAAAAAAACGTAGTTCAAGCACAAAGGGTTGTCAACCTTGATAATTGAGTTTTACTATCCGCGCGGACGGATTATAGAAGACAACTACAGTATGCTATGATGGCAGCAACAACAGGACCAGCGATTGCGGCGACATCAGCTATGGTAGAGACCACAATGAGGTTACCAAATAGGAGAACAGCACGAACCACGTGGATAGCTAGATAGGTAACCCTTCTAACTATTTTTAACTTTCGTGTAGTAGGTTACCGCATACGGGCACACCTTTTTGACTACTGTGTAACTCTAAAGGGGAAACTTGTGTTACTCTTCGCCAGCCCTCCGACTTCAAGCGGTGTTAAGCGTGAACATGAGTGGCATGTCAGTGAGTTGACAATGTGGTACTTGGAAATTCAGGTTACCGCCCCTCTCGAACAAATTTGCAGGCCTTTTAAATTTTCACTGCAATCAAGCCTATAGTCTTATCTTGATGTAGAAAAGGTAAGCGTCATTGGTTCCAGACCCCTGGTTGGTGGTGGCCATGCCCTACTCTCAGCTCATGCAGGTTCGGCATCTCAGAGCTGCGTCACGCGGTCCCTACCACACCCTCCCGGGAGCCAGGGGTAGCAGTGATAAAATCAGACTCATACCTCCCCCTCTAAAGACGAATCCGTATTCAAAATCTCAGCTCGCAAGCATGTTTTCGCACATCGGCCCCACGAGCGGCGCTCGCACCCCTTTCCTTCAATGACGCTGACCCTGCTCTTCTCCTTCTTCCTCCCGACGCCAACCTCCGCCGAGCCCGCCGCGACAAGAACCTGGGTCTCCGAACCCAACGGTCGTGGCACCTTCAGTCTTGTGAGCTCCTGCATCCTGACGCTCACAATCTGCGTCTGGACGGCGCTCCACCTCAACGTCCCCGCCGCGCGCTCCACGGCCCGGAGCCGGGCGCTCGAGCGGGCCAAGTGGGTCCTCTACGGCATCTTCGCGCCGGAGATTGTCGTCGCGACGGCGGCGGCGCAGTACATCATCGCGCGATGGCTGAAGCGGGAGATTGAGAAAGACGCTGCGCACCGGGCAGATGCCGACGGGCTTTCGAGGCACAAGTGGGACATGACGCAATGCTTTTACGCCGTGATGGGCGGGTTTGTGGTCGACAGACCGAGTTGTGGGGAGGAGAGCGGCGGCGAGAGGGTCGCGCTCACGCCGGAGGGGATCCGCCTCTTGTCGTTTCTGGGGAAGCTGCCCGAGATTCACGAGTCCCAGATACAGGATAAGAGCAAGGCGGACTGGATGGCCAAGTCGCTGGTTTGCATCCAGGCGGGGTGGATGGTTGCCCAGGTCATTGGGCGCGTGATTGAGCGGTTGCCTGTGTCGCTACTGGAGATAAATACGTGTGGCCATGTTGCGTGCGCGGTGCTGTTGTATCTTCTTTGGTGGAGTAAGCCTTTGGATGTCCTTGACCCGACGGTTGTGGGCGAGGGTCTTGGGGATGTGGTTTCGTTGATGTCGGCGTGTTCGTCTGTAAGCGCGGTTGACGGAGTCACCGATATTCGATGTTTCATCTATTTGCCTGCAGGCTCGGTGGAGGGCGGTGGGGTGCGGGTTGCTGGAGATGCCTTACACCAAGATAAGAGGGTTCTCGTGACAACTCACTTGTCGATCGGGTCGCCTGGCTCTAGGGATCCATCTAGGTTTCTCGGGTTCGATGTAAGCGACCTTCGGCCGCGTCGGTCGCCGACTACTCTCAATCCCCAGACAAGAACTGTGCCTCGGTCTGCATATGAGTACCACATCGATCAGGGCAAGCAGACTGTCGCGACAGAGTGCCTCCAGACGTACTTTGCGCCTCCGTATGAAGAGCTCACGCTGCACCACAGCAGAATCTACTGCCGGAGGGTATTCCCCGATGTTCAACAGGGGAAGAGAATCTTCAAACCAATCGACCCAGACTTCTTGAAACAGATTGCACAAGCAGCAGACGTCCTATGGGCACAATGCGTCGATCGACAGTCGTATGCCCCCTACTACTTCACCTCGGTGCCCACTATTGGCGTTTTCCTCGGCGAGACCGACTACATCGTACCTCACGTTGTCAATTTCCCGTCAATAACGAATTTGGGGCTTGGCCAAGTCAACGTCCATCGCGACGTCTTGCGTTCCGTTCTTGCCTTGACAGCAGCAGCATACGGCGGGCTTCACCTCTCTGGCTGGGTGGACTACTTCCCTACTCCGGTTGAGCGTACGCTCTGGCTGGCCTCTTCGCTGACTATAGCATGCTCGGGGGCCATCCTTTGGATCTTCTTTCTCGCGCGTCAAATTTGGCCAAGATTTGACGTATTTGTTTCCGGGGCGGCTCCAGGGTCGCGTCTGACAGGCTATGGCCACCAGAAACCCTGGATGAAATCGGTGAAGTCGTGGTTTTTGGGTTCCGTGTTTGCGGTATTTGCTGTAGCAAGGGTATTCTTGGTTGCGGAGGCTTTCATCAGCCTCCGTCAAGCCCCCGCAGGCCTGTACGACACGCCGGAGCTCTCTGCCTTCTTTCCTCACTTTCAATGATAGCAGTTGCAGGGATGGATAGTCATTTGCCCTCGAGCAATAGCTCGGCATTATTGTTGGTAGATTGATAAATATACATCCGATAGTTTCGTCAGATCGACATAGATAGGAAATGTTTTGTTTGTATGGGATAGCCAGCCTTGACTGAACGCCTCACTGGAGTCTCCGGGTATCTTCTGGTCCAAGCAAGCCCCCAAATGACATAAGAAATGAGATTAAAGTGAAAGTGGAACGAGGTTTTGAATGAACCACTGCCTCATGCAGGATGTGGGGGTTTCTTGAACTTCCAGCCTTCAAGCAGCCGAGCAATTTTGATGTGTTCCTTCTGCCTGGCTAAGCCGGCAGGAGTACCTTGTCGATAGGTAGATTTTGTTTTGTAGTCAGCTAGTGTCTCGAAGACTGCACTTGCATGCGTCATCCTCGCGCCTCGTTGTAAGAGCAGCTTCACCGTAGTAGCATGGCCATTTAGGGCTGCATAATGAAGTGGCGTGGCGCCGTGGTGATCGCGCTCGTTGGGGTCGAGGCCCAACTCAATTAGGAACTTCATCATCGCAGGATGGGCCGTACTCACGAAGAGGAGGTTTCCGCATGACTTCGAACGCTCTCGGAGGTGGGCGCCGCCTGCGAGCAGAAGGCGGACAGTGGCAATGTGTCCAGCCTCCGCTGCAAAGAATAGAGGCGTGTACCCAGGCCAAGTCCTTGTGTCGAGATCAACACCAGCTTTAATCATCGTTGCAATCACATCGTTCTGTCCTAGGTGAGCTGCTTGGTGTATCGGGGTCATGCTGGTTTCTCGTCTCAGGGGTGTAGTGAGATCTGCTCCGCCTCGGACGAGAGCCATTGCAATGCGCGTGTTTCCGGCTTTGAGTGACTGGCAGATGATTCTTTCTGCACCAGGTGCAGCGTGGTCGACATCTGCTCCGATTTCAATCAGGAACTGGGCCGCCTCGTAACACCCCAAGTGCATTGCGATAGTGAGGGGAGTCTCACCGTGCTCTGTCAAGGGGTCGATGGGCGAGTCGGACTTGAACAAAAGGTGCAAGATCTCAACTCGGTTCTTGTGGGCTGCCATGTGGATGGGTAGATACCCTTCGCCGCCGACGGCGTCCAACCTCGCGCCCCGAGAGAGCAAAAGCTTCATGGTGCGTAGGTCGCCGGCAGCAGCGGCAGCGAGAAGCGGAAAGTTCCCTTTTGTGCTGGGGTGGTTGACATTAGCGCCCGCCTGGACCAGCACCTCGGCAATATCAGGACATGCCACGGCGATCGCGAAGGTCAGAGCGGTGTGTTCGTTGACTCGCCGATCAAGATAGGCGCCTTGGTCGGAGAGAAACTCCACCAAGGGGCAGCTGCGCATTGAGATGGCGACGTGAAGTGCCGTGCGTCCATTGTGCAAGCGAGCTTCCAAGTCTGCGCCGAATTCGAGGAGCCTCTCTATCGACTTGAATCGGTAGTTTTGCACAGCTGCTAACAATGGCGTCCGCCCACCCAAGTCTCGGCGGTCAACGTAGGCTCCAGCATGTATCAGAACAGCTAGAGTGTCGTCTTCTTCGTTTGAAGACATGGCAGCATAGTGAAGAGCTGAGCACCCCAATGCGTCTACCGCATTGACTGAAGCGCCGAGATCGCAGAGCAAGGAGACGTATTTGTCTGAGAGATCTTGTTTGACAGCAGTGATGAGCGCCGTGTCGCCATCCTCGCCGCGGTGCTCCAGGTCTGCTCCGGCGATGGCGACGAAAGTCGCAATCGATGGAAGCTGCCGGCTGAGAGCTCGACGTAGCGGGGTGATCTTGGATCCAAAACTAGGCGCATTCGGGTCGATCCGTTGCAGCAGAAGCTTCACGACAGTGGCCTCGTCCCCTCGATCGATGGCATCGTGCAGCTCCTTGGTTGTTCGCATGTTCTGTTTGAAAAGAGTCCCGGGCTTTGGCCTGAGTCTCCTCAGCGCGGAGTGGACTCCGGATACGTCGCAAGCAGACGAGACATCTGGACGGTTTCGTGGCCCGATTGTTGACAGACGCAATCGACTGCCCTTGTTCAAAACAGCCGGGCTTATAGCACAGTCCCACGGGACGAGGCGGGATGAGTGCATGAATGTGGAGTGGTTCTTGGACGTCACATGCTCGCTGGAGAGTGTGAGTTTCGATCGCAAGCCCGGGAGGGGGGGTTTGATTTACCTTGGAACACAGTTCAATAGGAAAGCGAGAGATTGACGGCTTGTTCTTAGCTGGCGATGGATCTGCCTTAGAGTGTCTTCGTTCCAGATAATGGTGAGTTGGCCATTGGACACGTCGACGGCGCTGTCGCTCGTGGCAAGGCGGATTCGCGCGCTGTAGAAGTCGAGCTGTGAAAGATTGGTCGCGACGGCATCCAGGGCTTCGTGGCAAGATTCGTCGAGGAGAACGGGGTCGAATACGAGGGTCTCGGGAATAGTCTGACGGAGGTACTTGAATCGTCGGAGAGCATCGGTGACGGCCTTGCATTCTTTGGCGAGCGCAGCCAAGGTGACGGGGGCAGTGTTGAGACTGTTCGACATTTGAGCGTATCGATCGGCGAGAAGCTGGGCTGTCCTTATCAAGTCGGCCAGGCCGGCACCGGGCAGACATCCCGGGGAGTCCATCGCCGGTGACCTAGGTGGCGAGATGCATCGATACGATAGGGCATCAAGAATGAGAAGAAGCAAGGTGAGGGTTTCGAGAGAAGATGGAGCTCTTTTGTGCAGCAGAGGACTCGGTCGAGGAGATGAGCAGCGTGATCGCGGGGCCAGGGGGGCCAAATCTGGAAACGACCCATTCCGAACCAAAAAGCAGGACGATGTGGTCGATCCCAAAACGGTAGTTAGGGCGATGCTAGGCAGGGGACACTATTGGAGACCATTTGGCGAAATGAGGCAACTGGCGAACCCAGGTGTCTGGATCGTCGCCAAGGGCGTAGCGGCAGATTAGTGCGCGACCTGACACCATTGTCCTGAAAGTCAATCCAGGTGATGAATATCGATGTCGGTTTCGAGCTAGAAGGACGGGAGAGAGGAGGGTGAAAATGGGGAGAGGCGATTCGGGTGCTGGTCCCCAGGCGGCAAGGAATTGGGATCATCGCGGCGGGAGACGCGCCGGCGCCTTACTCAGTTCCATCACACTGCGAGTGGACATGGCTTGACGTGCATTATTGGCCGGGATATCGAGTGGTGCTCTCAAGGGGAACCAACAAACGAAGGGGCGCAGATCGACTGATGGAGCAACTTTGCCCGTGGGCATGGAGCCCGGAGCCGGAATCCCAGGGCCCTTGGAGGGGCGGAGGGGATCCGTGTGGTTGACGCTTGTCGTACGTGATCGTGACAAATCGGGGACGCGGAAGGATGAGAACAGACTTGACTTGGATCGCGGGGTTGGAAGATGCGCGATGGCATGTTTTTCTTTTTCTGGTCGGTGGCTTGAAGACTATCGACAATTGACGTAAGGCTAGAGCGGCGCTCGTGCCGTTTGGTGGGAGATTGACAGCTTTCTAGCTCAGGCGAGCACACGTGGGGGAGACGTGGGAAGAAAACGGCAGACGAGGTGAGCTGCCGAGACATTTTGACGGTTTTCCGAATCCCTGGAATTCTTGGGAAGCTTGGGCCACCCACCCGGGGACCAAGCACAGACCACCAAGGCCACGGCGAGCACGGGCCATCCGTTCCAGTGGTCACCGAGGATCTTCCGGAGGGCATTTTTATTTTTATTTCTTTTTCTGTTCTTTTGGCTGCTGACTGATTGGATAGGTGCTGTCTCCAGCGCCTTCAGGTGCTCATCTCACACAATCAGTCCACCCGCGTCCACTAGCGTGCTCTCCAGGCATTCATTCCCATGCCCCGGGCAAGCTACCCCCGGTAATCAGGTAAGGTACGGATACCTTACGTACATCTGCTAGCCCACTGCGGATGGCTTCCGTCGACGTAATCGAAGTTGATTCAAGGCCACCTACACCTGTCGTCTGAGCATCGCCTTTGTTCTACAACATTCTCCACGTTCACGGCCAGCCAGTCGGCGCACCTTCAGGGAAACGACCACTCTACCACCGAAGCACGTATTCAATCTGGCGGGCACATTTTGGAAAGAGGAGCCCTCCGCCGTGGCTCCTGTCGCAAATCCTTCCATCCCGCCTCCACCTCCATATACCGACATCATGACCCAACCGCCACCCGTACCACATCTCACGCCTCAGTTTTGCTTCTCGACCGGGACTCTCAGAGGTCGCTTTACCTTCATCTTCTCGAGCGCGCCGTAGAACACTGCTGACACCCATCCATAGACTTTCTCCGGCTGTCCCGCGCAAGTATCGACGACTCGATAACACAGAACCTCAATGCTCTGGTAACACCATCTCGAGCCGGCTTCGACCCATCATCGACCTCACAGCGTACCACGAGAACATTTCCGCAACAAATAGACCCCCAAGCATGCCAGAACTTCAAAGATCAAGCGTTGTTTCCGACATGGCACGCGCGAGCCGAGGTGCTGCACTACTGTGGCGTAGTCGCAACGAGTCCAGATCCCGACGACCCGGAGGCTCTGCTTCGACAGATTGAGACGGCCAAGGACAAGGAGAGGGTAGTGGATGAGCGTTTGGACCCATACTCTGGCAGGTTCTTCCCACGAGAACCCCGGACAGAGCAGCTTGCCATGCTGATCCGGCAGGAGAAGGGCGTCGAGAACATTGTGCGGACAAGGACCTGGGACATGGTCAAGCAACGATGCGGCGAGTCCGCAAACACATGGGAGGAGGCACTGGAGAGTTGGCGACAGAGGACTGGTGTGAAGGGGGATAACCGATAGCCGTCCCCTTGCATCACTCGTCAAGAGGCTTGTAAATATCCATGTATAACGGACGTTTGTGTATCATCACTGTACCACCACTCCCGACAATGATCAATGAGAATACTCTTGGAAACTGGCAGACAGATCCCCCACTCGGAGTATGAGCGTGGATTGCTCGGGGACGAATCGGGATTGATGCAGCGGCTCACAAGCTCTCTTCTGGCCTTGGCAGGCACGACACCTACCTAAGCATTGAAGCTCCCGATCATGCCGACGGCAGCCATCTCAACTTGTTAGCTTACAGCTTATGAACCTTGGACTGCACCCCCACCAAGATGTGGTGGTTTTGGCAGTGCCGTTGCGGCTGGAACGGGGGTGCATATGGGGTGAGGTGGTGAATGTGAATTGGATGAGGGGGAACACTACCTAACGGTGCAGTCAGGCCAGTTTGCCCCACCATTGCCTGCCCGCCCGGTGGCTCACCTCATCGGTTTTGACTCGGGTTTGGCGCTCCCTCCCACTGAGGTACCTAGATTGAGGTGTCTACAGCGTGTTTCTCAGCAGGGCCGCCGCCGCCAAACAGTCCCGCCCGCCGCCGGCAGCCACAGACCACGGGCGAGACGGGACCACAGCGGTGCACTTTACTCGCTGTGTGGCTTGGAACATCTGTGTGGCCGAAGCGTCTCCAACCCGGCCCAAACCTCATCGCTGCCGTTGATTCGACTCTTTTGCAGCTCTGATTGTGGACTCGTTCTCTCGTCACCTCTCACCATCCCACCGCACTCCCCCACAAGGCACGAGACCCGGTCCCCGACACAACCGACTCCTGCTCTCTGCATCTCAATCGTCCTCTTCGATTTCTGCCAGGAGCACAGCCGTCCAGTCACCCGACTGCAGCCAAATTAGTGCCCCTCCTTCGTCGACGAGGACCCCTCTCCCGCATCGCAGCCGCAAACGCATCCGAAGAGTTTTGCCTCCGACGACCCTAGGTTGTGCCTCAGCCTCGTCCAAGACATTCGCCTCGACAGCTGTCTTTTCACTGCCATCGCAATCCCGCCGAGTCGAGCGCCGATCGACCCCCCACCACCAACCCGATGCCACAGCCTCTCAGTGCGAAAGAGGCTTCCCTCTTTCGGTCCGTCATCCGCGCCTATGAGGACAAGCAGTATAAGCGCGGCCTCAAGTCCGCCGACCTCATCTTGAAGAAGGTTCCCAAGCATGGCGACACCATGGCCATGAAGGCCCTGATCATGAATGCTCAGGGCAAGACCGACGAGGCCTTTGCGCTCGGCAAGGAGGCCCTGACCGTCGACATGAAGTCGCACATCTGCTGGCACGTCTACGGCCTGCTGTACCGCGCCAACAAGAACTACGAGGAGGCTATCAAGGCGTACAAGTTCGCGCTCAGGCTCGAGCCCGAATCTGCCCAGATCCAGCGAGACTTGGCCATCCTTCAGGTCCAGATGCGCGATTATGCCGGCTACATCCAGAGCCGCACAGCTATGCTCCAGGCTCGTCCTCAGCTGCGCCAGAGCTGGACTGCGCTGGCCATTGCTCACCACCTCTCAGGCGACCTTTCCGCTGCCGAGAACGTCCTCACCACCTACGAAGGAACCCTGAAGGCTACCCCCTCCCGCGCCGACTATGAGAACTCCGAGGCTATTATGTACAAGAACACCATCATTGCCGAGCAGGGCGACTACCAAAGAGCTTTGGACCACCTCGAGTCCGCCGCCAAGCAGAACCTCGACAGACTGGAGTACCTGGAGTTGCGTGCCAAGTACCTGCTGGAGTTGGGCAAGAAGGAGGAGGCCATTGCTGCCTGGGAAGCTCTCGTCGAGCGCAACGCTGACCGGCCTGCTTACTTTGAGGGCTTGGAAAAGGCCCACGCCTTCTCCGACAGTGACAAGGACGCCAGGAAGCAGGTCTACGACACATACGCCAAGAAGTTCCCTCGATCAGACGCCCCTCGCCGTTTGCCTCTGAACTTCCTCACGGGTAAGTTTGACGGATATGCCATTTGATTCGACGTCTAACAGACAGCAGGCGACGAGTTCCGCGCGGCTGCCAAGGAGTACCTCACTTTGATGTTCAACAAGGGCGTTCCGTCGACCTTTGCCAACCTGAAGCACCTCTACGCCGACTCTGCCAAGAAGGAGGCCTTGGAGGCTCTCGCCCAGGAATACGTCAAGTCGCAGAGCTCTGCCACAGAAGCTGCCAACGGCGACCGCACCAAGGGCGAGGCCGCCGCCTTATACTTCCTGGCGCAACACTACAACTACCATCTGAGCCGCGATCTGGACCAAGCTCACAAGTACATCGACCAGGCCATTGAGAAGGTCAAGGACAGCGTCGACTTCCACATGACCAAGGCTAGGATATACAAGCACCAGGGCGACCTCAAGAAGGCTTCTGAGACCATGGACCAGGCTCGCCTTCTGGATACCAAGGATCGCTACATCAACACGAAGGCCGCCAAGTACCAACTGCGCAACAACGAGAGAGAGCAAGCTCTGAAGACGGTAGGCCTTTTCACCAGGGCTGATACTGTTGGTGGGCCTCTCGCAGATCTCCTGGATATGCAGTGTGTCTGGTTCTTGACAGAGGACGGTGAGGCTGCTGCCAGACTGGGAGATGACGCCTTGGCCTTGAAGCGATTCCACACCGTTCACAACATCTTTGACGTGTGGCAAGAAGACCAGTTTGACTTTCACAGCTTTTCTCTTCGGAAGGGCCAGATCCGCGCCTATATTGATATGGTCAGGTGGGAGGATCATCTGCGCGACCATCCTTTCTACTCAAAAGCGGCGCTTGAAGCTATTCAGATCTACCTTAAGCGCGCTGATCGCCCCGCCACCAACGGTGCCAACGGTGCTGCGAACGGCGACGATGCGTCCGAGAGAAAGAAGGCAGCTAAGAAGGCCAAGAAGGAGCAACAGCGTCTGGAGCGCGAGGCAGCTGAGCGCGCAGCCAAGCAGGACCCCAACAAGGGCAAGGCGAGTGAGGAGCCCAAGAAGAAGGACGACGACCCGTTGGGATTGAAGCTTCTGGATGCCGAGCCCTTGACCGCCGCCATGCGTTTTGTCACTCCCCTTTTGCAATTCAGCCCCCAGAACATTGAGGCCCAGTTCGCCGGTTTCGACGTCTACTTGCGCCGCAGTAAGTGTTCCCCCAACCCAAGACAGGCATATGTCCAGCGCTAACATATTCACAGAGAAGTACATTCTTGCCCTGCGTTCTCTCAACGCCGCGCGCGCTCTCGACGAGTCCAACGCCGGCGTTCAGGAGCGCACCCAGAAGTTCGCCGAGGTCATCAAGCCCGCCCTGGAGAGCCTACCAGCCAAGGTCCAAGAGGTCATCAAATCCGAATTCAAGGCGCCCGCATAAAGAGTGTGTTGTGATAAGCACCAGATGAATCGAGCAAGAGGAGGCTTGCGACGTCATGGTCTCGAAACTAGAGACGGCGGCGAGGAAGGTGGAGCAGGACGACGGCGGTCATCATCAACGGCGGGGATGACGAGGCAAGTCACCGAGTCCGGGATACAGTGCATAAAAAGTTGTGATAGAGGGCTACCAAAAGCTTATGAGACTCCATTTCTGCCGGAGCCGTCGCGCATGTTTGTATGTCGCATCCGTACCGAGGCCGTGATATCCATTTCCGCCTCCAACCCTGATCAATAACCAACCCCTTTTGTACCATTTCCCTGTGATTATGTGTTTTATACAAAGCTTTACTGCTCGAATGAATTCGTGACGTCGACAAAAGACGTCCACTGCTGGAGAGCCTTGCCGCTCTTGACGGCCCAGCGCGCTCTCCGCACGCCCTCCTTCCACCGCCCTCCGCCGGGTCCCCGCTCCGTGATGACCTTGCCGTCATCGCCGGGACCCATGTTGCTTGACTCGGCCTCGCAGATGCCCGACGCCACGAATAGCGTAGCCGTGTTCATGAGCACGAACTCCAGAATGGGGTCGTTATCAGCCATCTCGCCGCTCAGTATCCTCCTCAGGATCTCGGCGTTCTCTGCGGGCTCCTTGCCGGGAGAGACGGTGTTCAGGGGGTGCGTGCCGAGGCCGAAGTCGCTGGGCTGCACCTTGAAGTGGTCCTGCACGACGTCGCCGCTGCCGTCGGGCGAGGCGCTGAGCCTCCAGACCTGGGTGGGCCCCGCGCAGCTCACCTCGTCGAGCTCCTCGTCGCCGCAGATGACCATGGCCTTCTTGGAGCCGCCGATGCGCAGGGCCTCGAGGAAGACGGGGCCGAGCTCCTTGCGGGCGACGCCGATGACGCGGGCCTCGAGGATGTCCTCGACGGGGTTGGCGAGAGGGCCGAGGAGGTTGAAGATTGTCCTCCAGGGCAGCTCTTTGCGGATGGGGGCGACGTAGCGCATGCCCGGGTGGAAGACGGGGGCGAAGAGGAAGCCGTAGTTTGTGGCGGCGTAGACCTGGGAGATTGTCTTTGGGGAGACGGCCATGAGGACGGGGGGCCGGGGCTGCATGTTGTTGACGAGGTCTGCGGAGCCGGACTTTGAGGTGCTGGCGCGGTTGCCATGCTTGGCGACGAGGAGCAGGGAGGAGGCGAGGATGCTGGCGGTGGTGCTGATGTTGAAGGTGTTGTGGGAGTCGCCGCCGGTGCCGACGATGTCGCAGAGGCCGCCGGCGTAGGCGCCCTCGGCGAGGTTTCTTTTGCGGACGACGGCGGCGAGGTCGTCGAAGTCGACCTTTGCGGCGGCGAGGCGCATGACGTGGGCGGAGCGGGCCATTACATCGGCGCGGCGGTCGAGGTTGGTGAAGTGCAGGGAGATGAGGAGGGAGGCGGCCTGAGCGTCGGAGACCTGGTGGGTAAAAAAGTAAGAGATGGCATCGGCGATCTCATCCGGGGTGACGGCGAGGCCGCCGTCCGGGACGGGCCAGAGTTTCTTGAGGAGGGGCTTGATGTCGATGAGGGGCAGTGAGGCGTCGTCGGACCCCGCGACCGGAGGTTGAGCGGCCATTGCGGCGGGGGTGATTTTGTGTGATGTGTGTCGTGAGAGCTGGAGTGTGTGTGAGTTTGGAGGATCAATTGGCTCGAGAAGCTGTTAAATCCGGGTTGGTGTTGAGTCACCGCTGTTGTGAGTCAAAGGTGAGTGTGAGTGAGATTGGCTTGATAGATTGATAGACGTGGCCGGGGCAGAGACTCACCGGTGCCGATGTCAGGTCGGCCTGCAGCCGGTGCGGCCCACATCTGATTGGTCAATTATTACCAGATTGAGCTATCACGGGGAGACATGATTGGCTCTGCAGGGTCACAGCGTTGGAGCTGGTGTATCTGTGTCGAAGTGGGTGTCCTGTTAGGGAATCTCCGCTCCCGCACTCTGCATCTGGCCCTTGGGGGAGCAATGGAAATCGCCGAATGCCATCTCTCGCCGTTGTAGGAGGGGCTTCAAAAGCAAGGGGACGGGAGGTGAGGTGAGGTGGAGGAGGGGTTTCGTCCATTGTTCTCGTTCGTTTCCATTCTTCTCTGACGTTTGTGTGTCTTGTTCATGTCCAAGGCTTTGTTGGTTTCTCCAACTCTGTTTATCCCACAATGCGGCTGCACGTCCGAGGACACCTACCTCTACAGGGCGATTCGACTGGATGAATGCCACGCCACGTCTCGAGGACCGTCCGGAGCACACTGCCTTTTACGTCGACGTCCACGCACCTGCTGCTCAGATAGGTGAGGTGGGTGGTGATGCACAGCCAGAAGCGCTCTTCGACAACATGTGCCTTGCAGGCTTACTCACACCACCGAGATCGACGAGGTGCTTACTTATTTACGCAGTGCGTGCTTGCCTTCTTTTCTCCCTGGCCGAAGAGGAGCAACTCTTCTGTTCCTGGGCTGGGCTCTTGGTAGAAATTTGACAAGGGGGTTCTCCAGGTCCAGGAACAGCTTGTTGCTTCTTCTGCTGCAAGACCGCCTTAACCAGAAGACCTAGACCAAGACAAAAAGACGGCACGGACGCCGCGGGCCCGGCGCATGAGAGTTACTGGACACGCTGCAGGACGTGCTACCTTATGCTGAGGTGCCAATGCTGCATCCGTGTGCCTCGTGCCGGTGCTTATCACAGCTCGAGGTACCTTGCCTTCGTGTCTGCGCCCTGAGGTGCTGCTACCTTAGGTAGCACGATACCGTGGCCCACACTGCCCGCTACGCTGCCCGAGAGAGGCCGCTAAAAGTCGTTCCCTACCGCAGCGAAGGGCGCCCTTTCCCCGTCCGCGTCTCAATCTCCGATCCATCCGTGCCACCGTGCCACCCACCAGCACCGAGGGCGCCTTCCACGCGCAGACCAGTCTCTGTTTGGCCTGGCGCCTTCCACTTCCACCGCGATGCTGCTGCTCCAAGTGTCTCCTGCCTCGGGACCTGCACTTGCACTTGCTCCTGCTCCTTCTGACCTGTTCCTGTGCCGGCGTTGCTCCTGCGCTCGGCGCCCTTTTGTCCTCGCCTCTTCCTCCTCCTCCCTCTCCCGGATTTGACCTCATTCCTTTTCCTCCCTGGATCATTCATGCTCGAGAGGAACTGCGACGGCACCCGACGCGACAGCTGCAGTTACAAGACGCACGCAACTGGACGATACCCAGCGAGCAAGGACCCCCGAGGAAAAAAAAAGTCGATAACTGACAATGCCTCGTCGCTGCTAACACTGATCGCTCCCTTTTACCCCCTCACCACCACGTCCAGCTACTATTCTTCTGTTCTCGTCTGTCGCTTCAATCTCCTCTTCGTCCCGCCGTCCAGCTTCTAGAAATACGAAATCCTTATTGAGACCGCCCAGTCGTTCGAGCCCGTCCGAGAGAGAGCCCCGTCCGTACCGCGCCCCCTGTCCACAGTAGCATGTGAAGTGCGCTCCGTGGAGCCCGTCGAGATACCACCGCCATGGCGAACAACCAGAGCAGCCCCCAGACCGTACCCGAGTCCATTTCCGAGTCCTCCCAGTCCTACGGCAAACCCGCATCGCGGGGGGGTTTGCCCGATGTCATCAAAGTCGACGGCGTCAAGTCCCTTGTCTTGGACTCGGAGAACCTCGTCCTGAATGGTGCGTTGATCTGTAGCTTCTTCGTGATGCGCCTGAGACGCTGACTGTCCAAAGACCCGACAGCAAAGAAGACCAGTCGTACGTGCAGTTTCGCCTCCTTCGGCGCACCAGGTAGGCACTCCTGCCCGAGCCGAATTGTCCGTCTGCCGTAGCTAACCCCCTCTCTCATAGCAGCACCACCGACGTCCACGATCCCCCTTTACAACGTCCTGTGGGTCGAACTCGCCGGCCAGACCCTCACTATCGATTACGCCAAATACGTTGGCAAGCACAGAGTGCAAGCTGCGCAGTGGATCTTTGACGTCGCCGATGCCGACGTCCCCGACGTCAAGACATGGGCCGACAACCTCCTGACCAGAGCGTACGGGCCGGCGAAGCGATGCAAGAGGGCCAAGGTCCTAGTGAACCCTCACGCCGGTCCAGGAGGCGCGCAGAAGAAGTGGGATGTAGACTGTGAACCTCTGTTCAAGGCGGCGCGTATGCCAATCGATGTGGTCAAGACGGAACGCCAAGGTCAAGCTGTGGATATTGCGCAGACCATCGACGTGGACGCCTTCGACACCATTGTTACCTGCTCTGGCGACGGTCTGGCCCACGAGGTCTTCAACGGACTCGGCAACCGCCCCGACGCGTTCCATGCTCTGCAGACCATTGCTGTCTCGCATATTCCTTGTGGTTCTGGCAATGCAATGAGCTGCAACCTCTATGGTACATACCGGCCCTCGTTGGCCGCGCTTGCCATCATCAAGGGAGTTGAAACGCCCTTTGACCTCGTCAGCATTACGCAAGGGGATAGGCGGTTGCTGAGCTTCTTGAGCCAGGCCCTCGGCGTTGTAGCTGAGAGCGATCTGGGGACGGAGCACCTGCGATGGATGGGCGGCGCGCGCTTCACAGTTGGCTTCTTGCAAAGGATCTTCCAGAAGAAGTGCTACCCTTGCGATCTTGCTGTGAAGGTCGAGATTGAGGATAAGCATGGGGTCAAGGAGCATTACAGGCAAAAGATGAGCAACGCATCGGCAACAAATTTGGGCGAGGGTCCCAACGCTGCATCTGTCGAATCAGGGTCGAACACAGATACCCATCAAGGTTTGCCGCCTCTGCGTTATGGTACAATCAATGATGCCCTTCCGGAGGGCTGGGAGTCGATTTCCAGTGACACTATGGGCAATTTCTACTGTGGAAACGTAGGTTTACTTCCCAATCTCACAACGCGCAGTTGCTAACTGGATCTAGATGGCGTACATGGCAGCCGATGCCAACTTCTTTGCTGCAGCCTGCGCCAACGACGGCCTCATGGACCTTGTCTGTGTAGACGGCGATGTGTCGGTCGGCTCTCAACTGAGCATGCTGTTGTCAGTGGAGAACGGCCAGTTCTTCGACAACACCCTCGTCTCGTACAAGAAGATTACGGCCTACCGCATCACCCCGCGCAACCAGAAGGACGGTTACATCAGCATTGACGGCGAAAAGGTGCCCTTCGAGCCATTCCAAGCAGAGATCCACCAGGGCCTCGGCAAGGTTATCTCGAAGCGCGGCGGTTACGAGGCAGCAGGTCCCACGAACTGGGACAAGATCACTATCGGTAACAGGATCATGGCGTAGGAAGCCACCTGCAAGAAGGCAGCCCTCTTCGTTGCACTATGTGTTGTGGCACCGATTGATGTGACGGCGCGAGCCGTGGCTTGGGTCGCGCAGGCCGTCCGCAGACAATTGCACGCCTTCATCTACGGCACAGTGGCTTGTCTCACGTTTTCCAGTTACTTTTTCAAGATTACTTTTGACGGTCAGCAGTGGCTGAGGTAATAGCGGTAGGGAGCAGTGTTTTTCAAAAAGTCGAGATACCCAGATAGACCAAGATGGGAAGAAGCGTTACCGTCGCCGCCGGGCCAAGACAGGCCCCGGCCGGCAATGCAGCCATTGGATATCAATGTATACTATAGAACAGCGTTGAGCACATACAATTGCTTTTCTTTTCGGTCCCCATCACCCCTCTGAAGCAGTCCCAGATCAATACCAAGTGATTTTGCCGCCTCCCATTCTAGACCCAAAAAACGCCGTGTTCACCATACAATGCAAAGACAAGATCCAAGTCATGCTGCAGCCTGCTCATTTGTCGTCAAAGCCACCCCACTCGCCGTCGTCCTCCTCTTCCGCGCCGTCCTTGTCCTCCTCCTGGGACTCGACCCAAGGCAGCCTGTCGTCCTCCAGCGACTCGGCCGCCTTGACGCGGACAGTCTTGATGGGCGACCTCTTCAACGGCTCGACGAGCTTGCTGACCCTCTCGGCGAACGCGACAGCCTTCTCGCCAGCGTCCTCTTTGATAATCTCCGTCCTCTCGAGCTCGTCGACCCAGATGTCCACGCCGTGCAGGCGCAGGCCGATGGGCACCTTGCGCAGGTCGCCCTCGACCTCGAAGGGCCACTCGGCCAGCACGCCCGCGAGCGCGTCGGCGCGCCCCTCGGCGTAGTCGCCCTCCTTGACCCAGTTGAGGCCCGAGGCGAAGGTGCGGCGGACGAGGAGGAGGAACTTTTCCATGCGCAGGACGTCGATGTCGGTCCAGTTCTTGGACATTGTCTCGTAGAAGGCGGAGAGCCAGGCGGGGACGTCGGCGTTCTGGAGGCAGGCGGTCAGGGAGGCGAGCTCGGCGGCGAGGTTCTGTTGCGGGACGGCGCGGTCGCACATCCACATTGCGTAGAAGAGGCCCTTCCAGAGCTTGAGGGCGTCGATGCGGGTGAGGGAGCGGTGGGAGCCGAGGAAGGTTTGGAGGGAGGTCAGGGCCTGGGTTCGGAGTTTGCGGTCTGTTTGAGAGGGTAGTTTGGTCAGCTTGGGATGTCTTTCAAGGCGGGCGAAGCTTTGCGACGGGAGGTGGACGAACCGCTGGAGGCGAGGTTTTTGATAAACGGCATGTTTTGTTCGTGGGACGCCATTATGAAGGGGGTTTGAGCATATCCTGCTCAATTCGACGGTGGTTGGGGGGGTTGAACGAGCGTCGGGAGGATCTTGGTGGACTTTCTCTTTTTGCCGGGCTGTGAAGAGGATGCTGGCTGAGGCGGGCGGGATGGGAAAATAAAATTGTTGTTCACCGAGAAAACTGCCCCGCCGACCTCGGTGTGGAGGTGCAGGGGTGCCAGATCGGGTCACCGCCTAAAAGTCTGGAGCGGTCGGGTTAGGGAAGGTACTTCGCCGTGTACCTCCACCCCATGTCTCCTTCCTCCACTTCGGCTCCGGCTTGGCGTTCGTCCGCGACAACGTCCGACTTCATCCCACTTGGTACTGAATCGAATTTTCAGGCGCATTGGAGTAGAACGGGATGAATGGGTACACCATATGTATTTCGGATCTGTCATTCAATCCAGACACTTTGGGCGCTCCTGCTTGCTGGAGGTCTTCGATCCGAGCTGTTGTCATCCTTCTTTTGTTCAACAGGAAGGAACGATTAGTTCTTTCCAGAGCAAAGAAAGGACTGTAAGTTGGCTTTTACCAAATATCATCAATGTTTGCAAGTCTTCGGTTTCAGCATGTCACTTGGGTAACAATGTGGCCAGCAGCCAATTCCTTGAGTGACAGAAGCTTGCTGTTTGTATTCTTCACGTCGAGTCATCAATCTCCACTGCCTATGTAGGAACGCAAAACCCCAACTCCAATGCCCATGTCACCAATAGTGACAACCCCAAACGCCCAGCTGAAGGCTACTGAAAAGATCGTCCACTAGTTCTTGATAAACTCATTGGCCAGGCGGTTCTCAATGCGCTTGTAAGCTTCCTTGGAGGCGGCCAGCTGCTTCTTAAGGCCTTCCTGCTCCTTGACGAGTGTCGCGACCTGGGCCTTGAGGGTAGCGACGTCCTTGTCGTGGATGCGGTTGATTTCGTAAATCTTGACCTCGTGTTGCGACTTGAGGTCAATGACCTTGGAGTTCAAGACGCGTTCATGAGTGGCCTTGATCTGATCGGTCTTGGCTTGGAACTCAATCTGAAGCTCCTTGGCGAGTGAGGCGCGGGCCTCGCGCACCATTTTGTCAAGTTGGTCTTGGGACCACTGAGGGACGTCGATAAGTTCGTAATCGTCAAGTCTTTCCTGCTTTGCATCCATCTTGTGAGTGTTTGATCCGAATAAAATGGCGACAAAGGCAGATGGCAGGGATGAAGAACAGGAACAAAAGAGAACAGGGGACATGGGTAAAAGAGACAGGACAGTACTCACGCTTGACTTAGGAGTGTTCTTGCCAGTGAACAGCATTTCGTCGGTTGGCGAGGACGAGAGTCTGCGCGCGCAAGAGAGGTTTGAACGTCAGCAAGGTGATTCTGAACAGAGGCACGAAGGGCAAGCGCGTGGGAAGATAGAGGCAGCTTACCTTGTTGGTGGCGTGGAGAGTTTGAAAGTGTCTTGAGTGTATTGTGATCTGGATGGAAAGGTTTTGTTGGTGTTGTTGTGGGAAGAAGGAAATAGTTTCCGGAGGTTGAGTGAGTGGGAGGTGGGTTTTATAGCTGAGGCTGTGGTGAATGGGACGAAGAATAGACGAGAGACGGGACCGCTGAGGAAGGAGGGAGGAAAGAAGGGAAGGAGAGAAGGAGCGGGTGGGGCACCTGTCTCTTGCCCACGGGTGCGCTGCTGCTGGCCACACCTCTCTCCATCTCCAGCTTCAAGCTACGGCGGTCTCACTCACGAGCCAGCCAGCCTGGAGGGAGGCGCCTCCAGCGTGTTCAGCACCATCGACGTTCGTTGCGATCAGCACCTAGCCGGCGTGGTTTTCGGGTCGCCCATGATTTCTTCACCGTCACTCAGCTGACTTACATGCCACCATTCACACTAGATCACTCAATGGCATCATCGACATGTGTCTTCAGAATCTTTGCTCGATTTGAACTCGTTCGATATTTGTAAATGATATCGGCCTTCCAGGATTGGGTAAACATCGTCTTCAGCCCCTCCACTGCGACAACGCTGAGGATCCTCGTGCCCAAGATCTTATCTCCAGCCCGAACGTATGTTTTGACCAACGCATCGACTCGATCGCCACAGGGGGGGGGGTACGCTCCGACTTGTTGCAACGTCAAGGACCTGCTGGTCGAATCTTCTTCCTCCAGCATGGGACTGAAGAACTTCTTTTAAATCTCCTGGGATCGAAAAGTCGGCGCTGACTGCATCGCCCAGGACGCTGGGTTGGTTGACTGCTTCGCCAAAAACGTTTTCGCTCGCTCGACCCCGTACGAGCCCCCGCGGCCGCTTGCGGCGTGTCTACATTACTAATATCGTGGTAGAAACCCATGATACCTTCCTTGGAGCAGGAGCGAGATGGCCATCACGCCGAGCGTGGCATCCGTGAGGCATTCATGGAATATCCACGTGCCGAGGACCTTAGCTGATTTGCTGCTAGCCAATCATCGCGCGCCAGCGCAAGATGCTATGCTCCTCGGATCGGCCTCGTTGCCAGCGCGAACGACTTCCTCTTTCACCTCGGCATTACCAGATGCGAACAACACGCGACATCCTGAAGCTTCGAGCTCGCGTACGAAATCTTGGTTACCATACTTTTGCGCGGCACCCTCGAAAGAAATACACATGGCCTTCCATCGTCACATCATGTTCTATGAGCCAGGTTGAGACCGCTAGTCAATAGATGCGTTGCGTCACTCTGAAATTGAAGATTTGAATCTTGGACCGAGACGGAGACACGTTGTATGCAACACTGGGATCGGCCTTTCCACCATGCAATGCTCGTCATTCGCTAGTATTGATGCTTTACCAGGGACTTACTCCATAAACTCCAACTACACGGCCGGCATTTTCGTCCTTCTCGCCCCTGATTACAGTAGCAACGCGCTCACCACCATCAGACGGCTCCGCGGCACCTCTATTCTTCAAAGAGGTGGGATCGCCAGTGAAGTTGGTAGCGCACAATCCCGGATCGGCACCGAGCACAAGGAATCCGTCAGGCTTCAGGCGAGCAGCGTACATGCTCAAGAGCATATTGACTGCGGCCTTGCTGACTCGGTATTCTGTGCCGTGCGGGTTGTAATAAGGAGAAGAGGGGTCGGCGGCGTGAGTGATGGATCCCATGCTGGAGCTGACGAACACAAGACGTGGGGGTGTGCGCGCAGTCTTCTTAAGGAGAGGCAAGAACGCCTCGGTTACGCCTAGAGCCCCAACAACGTTCGTATCCAGTACTCTTCGAAATGCGGCAGTGGTAGGCGGGCTGGCCATCGATATGATGCCAGCATTGTTGACGAGGATATCGAGACGCCCGTATTCGGACTCGACTTTGCTCGCCACTGCGTTGATGGAAGCGTCGTCTGTTACGTCTATCTGCACGAAAGAAGCGGTGCCTTTGACTCCAGAAGTGGACAGCAAATCCATCGCAGCCTTGTCGCCCTTGGTCGAATCGCGACTTCCGAGAATCACATGGTAATCGGCAGAGGAGAGCAGCAAATTCTTAGCCGTCTCGTAGCCCACACCTTGGTTTCCACCTTTAGATTGTTCTCCTATCAGTGGTTGGCTTCATGTACTCATGAAAAGGACTTACCGGTGATAAAAACGAGCTTCTTGTCTGCTGCAGCCATGGCGGTTGCGGTGGTTGGAAAGCAGATGAGGCTTGCGATTCGATATTGAGTATGGAGCAAAAGGCGATGGCTTGTCAAGCGGGTTTTCTTTTCGAAATGGCTCATGTAAGTTGCTCCAAATATCAAGAGGAAGGCGCCGGAGCGGCACCGGTACTAACCCGCAGCTGTGCGGCACGGTCCGGAGTTAATGATAGTCTAGTCCGGTTCCACCGGCGACGCCTCCTACCATTATATCCGTCCTGTCCGTTCCTGTAATTATTCAGAACACATGTAGATTGAAGACTGCACCAAACTGATATCTCTCGTAAAAAATCTCAAAGGCAGCACTCGATTTTGGGTGGCGCGGATGAGCATGTATGCGGCGCTGGTAGCATTTGGCGGATGGCCTCTGAAGATGACACTTTTGCTGTTGTAAACCTCCAAAGGGTTTGTTCAAGTGAGATATCTGTCCTTCCATCGTCGAGTATAAAATCATGCTGCTTCTCTCGTTTGGCCAGCCTGTGGCATCTGTTTGTAATAAGTCATGTTCATGTCTCCGAATGATGCTAAAGACCTCACAGACAAGTCCTTGTGAACGTCATTGCTGGGAAGCGCTCTGCCAACGTCTGGCCTGAGCCGCAACGATGGTTGGAAGAATGTTTGCGTAGGATATGTATTATGGTTGGATTACTATCACTAATTATCGTTCATCGACCCATCGAAAGCATTCAAGTAAGCAGACTTTGGTGTGTTGCCCCAGGCCCGTCCTGAACAAGCTAAACACGTTGCCAGAAGGCTATTGTTCAGAACGATTGTCTCATGCGACGCATTTGAAGGGTGAAGTGGCTTAAAAACCTGTGATCAGACATGAGTCTAGGTGTTGCGCCCCACGAGATATCTAACACGAAGACGCGCTAATCAAAGAGACCAAAGCTCATGTCGTCATCAGTATCATAACTATCATAGGTTGACCGCGCAAGTTCCGGCTTCTGAATGTCGAATTTAAGAGACTCGGCGTACTCCTTGCGTTTCTTCTCAGGAGCGCTCGCGGCAGCACTGCCCTCGCTCCGTTGTGTTTCAAGCTCATTTCTCAGCTTCGTAGAAGTCGAACGCTCCTCTTCAAGCTCACGTCTCAGCTCCGCAGCATCTGAGCGCTCCTTGATGAGCTTGCCCTTGCTTTCGGCCAGCTGAGCATTGATGATGCTGTGGATGAGCTTCTGGGACTCCTCGCTCTCCTTTTGGTGTTGGTCGAGAGATTCTTGAGCATTGTGTTGGAATCTCTCAAGCTCTTCGGCGCGCTTGGCGGCTGCGTCTTCGATGCACTTGGCGATTCCGGCTTGGTGCTCTTTCCTCATCGTCGCGATTTCTCGGTTCTTCTGGGCCAACGCATCCCTGTAAATTTTCATGTACTTGGCGCATACAGCTTCCTTATGTTGCTTCTGCGTAGCAATCTGTTCGTCCTTCTTGGCGATTTCGTCGTTCTTGGCGGCAATCTCTTGGTTCTTCTTGATAAGTTTGTTGTCTTTATCGGCAATTACTCCGTTCAATCTTTCGCGTATCCTGTCAATTTCAATTTCCATGTCTTTAATCTCTTCGTTCCCCTGAACGATTTCTTCGTTCTTCTTAAAAATCTCCTCGTTCTTTTTAGCGATTTGATGGTTCAGATCGGTAATCTCTTGGTTCTTCTCGGCGATTTCTTCGGTCTTCTTAGCAATTTCATCGTTCTTGTCGGTAAGTTCTTGGTTCTTCTCAATGAGTTCGTCATTTTGATCAGCAATTATTCCGTCTCTCCGAACAATATCTTCGTGCATCTTATCAATTTCGTCGTTCTTGTTGGCAATCTCTTCGTCCTTCCGAGCGATTTGGTCGGTCTTCTCAAACAGTTCGTCATACATCTCATTAATTTCGTCGTTCATCTCAGCAAGCTCGTCGTTCTTATGGACAATCTCTTGACTCTTCTCGGCAATTTCGTCGTTCTTCTTAGCGATTTCTTCGTCTTTCTCAGCTAACAAAGCGTCTACTTTGTCGCACTCGTCGTCGTATTGTTGCTCGAGCGCGGCCATTTCTTTGTCCATCTCAGTAATTTCTTCGTCTTTCTCAGCAATCAAAGCGTCTGCTTCGGCGCGCTCGTCGTTGTATTGTTGCTTGAGCGCGGCGATTTCTGTGCTCTTCTGAGCCATCTTAAGGGCGTGGATTTCCTTATATTTGTCGACCACAGCTTCCTGCGCTTCCTTCAGCGCGGCAATCTCTTCGTTCTCCTCAGAAAGCTTGGCAAGTTCGATTTCGATGCACTCGGCCTCGTGTCGTCGCTTCAGCGCGGCGATTTCTTGGTCCTTGGTGGCAATCTTGGCCGCAAGCTGAGCCTCGGTGTACTTGGCGACATCGATGATTTCGAAGTCGTTGAGGGTCTCCATCTTGCTCATCTGTGAGAAAACTTTTTTTTTCAATCTCGTTTCGGGTATTCGTATGCTGGGGCGGGGCAATCTAAATACGAGGTTCGTTAGCAAGGATTTCTGCGAAGAAGACCATCCAAGCTCTAGGCGTATTGCTGTATGGGATCTGTTGTCCTCATATCAAAATGGCGTTGAGACGGCACTTACGGAAGGGGAAAGCAGGGAAATGGAATTGCGAGATTGCGTTGGGGATGTGCAGAGGAGAAGAACAAGAAAGGCGTCTGTGTAAAAATTCGCATCGTTTTATAGAACCTTTGACTTGGTTGCAAAGGTGGCTTTTCAAAGTTCACCATGGATGCAGCGAACGTTGAAGGGTTCCTTTCAGATTTCCAGGGTTGGGTCTGAAGCAGACATGTGTGGGTTTTCGTCCCCACTGCTGGACACGGCACCGAGACTACTATGGTAGGATGACGCCTTGCACCTTTGTGATTTATTCCAAGAGGTATCTCGAAGGCGACAGTACCAGTCGAAACCAGCAAGGTCGGCATTGGGAGGCGGAATGGATGGAAAAAACGTGCCTCAGAAATATGCGAAAACTTGAAAACAGCTGAGTGTTGGAAGGTTCTTCCTCTGACGTATTCATATGTAGTGCGACTGCTACTTGTTGCTAACAGAGAAGGTTGTTCAGACCACAGCCGGCCTTCCATCGCTGCCATTGTCGATACCATAGCATTGCTAATCACCCATCTCCTACTTCTGCTTCTTGTTCTGCTCAGCCATCAAGTCGGCCACGGCCGCCATCTGAGTGTCGCAAAGCTCCCAGGCACGGTTGATCTCGGCCTTGGCCACGGCCTGCTGCTCCATCAACTGCTTGCGGAAGTTGTCGTTGAGCTCGGCAATCTGTTGCTGATGGGCAATCTCTTGGGCGACCATCTGGGCACACTGACGGTCGAGCAAGTCGCGCAGATGAGTGATGACGCGGGCAGCTACCTCTGACTGAGCACGGGGGGTGCCCTGCGGATCAGTCAGCCATTGGCAGGTTCAGTGAAAAAGAAGAATACTGACATTTTGAGCCATGCGGAGATTTACAGCGACAAACGCTTCCTAAGCATAGTCTTCCATGGTCTTCTCCCTGCCTCGGGCAGCAGGTCCCTTGTTCTCGGAGCCATTGATCTGGGTCATGGTGCTATTCTGCGTGTCAGCAATAGGTGATAAATATAATATGGGACTGGGCGTTGTCCTGAGGGAGGAGAAATCACCAGATGAAAGTTTGCACGTACCTGACGACAGTGAAGTTGGCACTAGCAATATTGTCTAGTGATGACTGGGAGTGATGCAGGTGACAGTAGGACCAGATGAAGTTGGCTTTTGGGATCCTGGTGGTGGCCGGAAACTGAGATGGGAGGCAGGCGGCAAGGAAAAACAATGAGACGGCAGACAAATCAACTGTCCTTGGTCTAAACTTGTGATGGAGGTGAACGCGCTCCTTTGAGAGGAAATCAGTGTGACTTCTCTCTTCCGTGGACCCACTGGGCATTTCACCTTCAGCATCTCTCACGCGTCTTGCACATATCACAGAGCTTTGTTTACTCTGCTTACGTCATAGGTACTGGAGTTTTGCTTGAGATACTCAACTTCTAGCTCCTTCTGCTTGGGTGCCAGGCTGCGATCTTTATGTGGTGGACCTACCTCCTTTTGTTCTGCCCTTGGACTGCCACCACCCTCTCCCTCCATCTCCACCTTTGTCTTCTGCCCTCTGAGCGAAGTTGCACACAACAAGTAAATTCCTCGCACCAGAAGCCAACAGCAAGTCAGAAAGCTTCCTTCCTTTGACCAATTATTTGAGTTCCGCAACCGCGCCATCACAGATTCCGAGTCCCTTAAGTCTCAGCCAAGCACCACGCATCCGTTGACTTTGGAAGTCATGATCTGAGCCACCAAACCCCAGAAAGACGACCTCAGACGATAAGTTCACCATGCAGGAAGATCAAGTTAACCAGTCTGAGTTCTCGGGCTTTGGCCGCCTGGATAACCAGGCTGGCTACCGTCGTCGTGATCGCCGTCAGTCGACTAGCACTGAGGTACGTCTTCGCCACACCCTACTGGGACTTTTGTCCCTGCCGTCTCAAAATCGAGAGATGGAAATATCTCGCTACGAAATATTAAGCTGACTTTCGTTTTCTGTCGTACAGGGCTACCTCACCAACACCAGCAGTGACACTTGCCAGGAGCTTCGCGGCCCTACCGTGGGCCTCGCCGATATGCTAGCGGAGATAAATCAGGAGCGACTCGAGTTCGGCAAGGAGCCGCTTGATGACCAGCAGGAGATGCTCGCCATCAAAGTCTTCCAAAGAGCCCAGAGACTCCCAAAGAGCAGCTCCACCGTCATCCACGAGAATGCCGACGCCAGCCAACCCGTCGACACCGCCATTAAGGACTTTCTTGACCAGCAGAAGCAAAGAGAGAAGGTCCACGAGCTGAGAGAGAAGCGCCACGAGGAGCGGGAGAAGCGTCATGAAGAGAGAGAGAAGCGTCATGAGGAGCGAGAGAAGCGTCGCGAGGAGAGAGCGGAGTGGCTGGAATTTGAACATGACGATGAGTATGATCTCGTGAAGCTGCGCCTCAATGATCTTGAAAAGCGCGTTGATCACCTAGATCGGGTCATTTGGCTCTTCGCGGTCATGACCGGCCTTATTGTCCTCATCGACATGGCCTTTATCATTGCGATCAAGGACGTCCGCCGCCACGAGTAGGTACCTACGCAACGTGTATCTGGACAACACCAAAGCTATGTGTTGAGATCGAGGAGAGAAGCCAGAGAAATCATGAAGTATATGCAAGTTTCTGATATGATGGTCTGCCGTGAAAAACTCGCTTGACTCTATGTTGGTGAAAATCCAGATCGGCCGCTCCTTCCTTAAACGAGGCCAAGTCTGCTTTCTTGGACGCACTTTGACTTGTTCACCTCAAGCAAGGGACGACCGGAAGAGCATGGGACGGTCGAGGCTGTCCGGTCGTCCAGGCAGAAGCTTTCTCACATTCGAACCACCACACCTACCTACCCACCTACCTACACACAATCGGTCCTCCATCTTCGCGTTGCCACGGCACCGCGTCGACTCCTACGGCCGCCTCAGGCTGCCCACCCCTTCAAGCTCCCAACCCCGTCTGGTCATGGCCACCGGTCTTCCTCTCACTTGCCCATCAACATCGACCGCCTGGCTGACTAACAACTGATCTTCCTCTTTCTCTCTCAACAAGCCCACATCCATTCACGAGGAATGGGCTACGGAACAACGCAATTCGCTTCACCTTCCGTCGCCACTCTGTCCATCAACTCCCCCTCATCGCCCAAGATCTACGGTAAGTCTATCTTTCTTATTCTCTTCGGTGTTCAAGAGTCGCAACGTTCTTTAGATGGAAGGCGCCGTTGAAGATCCTTTTCTACCCAAGCTGCTCCGCGACTTCCCTTCCCGCTCTCCATCTCAACCTCCCCGTTCAGACGCGCGCTTTCACCAGTGCGTCTCTCACCTGGATACGCGTCCCACGCGTGACACTCCTCTTCGAGGCGGCTCCCCAAAAACAAAGCAAACTTGGCCGTTTTCTCTCTCCTTCACCCTCCTCGATCTTCTCCTTTCATCTTCTCCCAAGCCGTCCAACCAGCTAACCACCAAACGCGGTTGAAGGTTGAGGAAATTCATCATCGCGAACCGTCACCACTTTACGACTCAACGAAAAATCCCTATCTATCGATTTGAGCCCAACCATCGACTTCGAGATGCCTTCGACTCCACCCAGCTTGATTCCTGGCCTCGGCCTCGGCAACCGCGCCGCTGATGAGGGTGACGCCCATCCCTCCCCCGACGATTCTGCAACCGAGGTAAGCCCGCATTTCACTCTGTTTGAGGACCCGATCTCGTTTTTCTTGCCCGTCTTCACGCTGGTCTGCCAGTCTTGCTCTGCTGGGCCCTAAGAAAGGGATGGTCGGGAGCCCGGAAAGGCTGAGGCATGCTTGGTCGCTGCAAACCACCCTACACTGGGCTGGGGCGCCAACCTTCAGTCTCGACGGTGCAAAGATCCCTGCCTCAATTCCCTTTGGGGGATTTGGGTCGGTCCAGCAGGGTTAATGCCATACTCTGGACTGCTCCGATGGTGGTCACGGGCAACAGGTTCTGAGGCGATCCCCCAATCTCCTGTTTCGGGGGTTCGCCGTGTTTTGTCTGAGTCACACCCGGCACAATCACTTCAATGTGTGTTTCTGGAGAAGTGTCTCTGCTCTAACCAAGCAAGAGACGGGCTTCGGGAACGTCGAAGAGTCCAGCTCTTTACAGAATACACTCCAGAATGGCGCAAAGATGCAGGGCACAGCACCAAGGATGGGCGCTTGAGGATTCCAAGAATGGCTTACCTGTAGGACCTTTGAAGAAAGGCTGCTGACGGGTCGAAGGCACAGAACGAACCCAACCTCATGGATCTCAGCATTGCGGCCGACTTTGTTCACGGCACCGTGGAGCCCCAGGTAAGTTCCAGTCATTTTCCCACCGTCTACCCATTCTTGCTAATTTCGTTCCAGCAGGATCACGAGGATGCCACGCGCCCTCAAAGCGACGATTTAGACGACGAGTGGAAGTCTAAGATTATGCAGATCGACTTCAACCAGCAGCAAGAGATTGTTCATCGACGTGTCTTCACCAAGGATGCCCTCCGCACCTTGAAGAGCTTCACTAAGAAGTCTGCCGATCTGTCGGAGCTCACCAGCTTGACTGACAAGCGCGCCCTCGAGGCCTTGACCGGCAACGCAGTCAATTCAGAGCGATCTGCAGTCAACACTGACGCCATCGAAGCGATCCGCATGGTGCACACGACAATGCAGGAAGACCTCAGTGGCCTCCGCACACGTCAAGAATACGATCGCCAGCGAATCGATGACAAGTTCGATCGGCTCGCCGCGTCCAATGCCCACGAGCTCAAAGCCCTGAAGAAGCATTTTGGTGATCAGCTTGTCAGACTCCAGGAGGTGGACAACGTTCTCCAGAGACGGCTCGAGGGTGTCATTGACCGCCAAGATCTCATGGAGAGCGTGTTGGCCGCGCTCCCTCAGAAGCACCACATGCTATTTGGTGGCTTCGCCATGGTTGCCCTCATGTATATCCTACTTCATCTCATTCGCGACTGATATGATTAAAGGGTAAAGCTGGATGGAGATGTCGCTTGGAAGATCGGGTTCGGGCGAGAAACACCTTAGGTGTACACAGTACAATTCCGTTTGCAGAGATCGAGGCGGTAGTTTGACAATCTGATGGATATCGTACGTAGCATTGGCACCTAGGACGCGCCATAACGAGCCTCTCCTGAAATTCAATCCGATTTATCGAGGATCCCAGTGTCTTCAGCCGAACCCCCCCTGGAGCCTTCGAGCAGACCGTTATTGCCAATTTTCCCTTCGCTCCTGCCTTGCCCAAGGTATCTTTTCCCTTTCACAACCACAAGCGCAGAGGACAGCTTGACGTAATAACACGCAAAAGCGTTTGCCAGTCCGGCTCACCTTCCTCACTTCTACTTCAACTTCACCTTCTGCAAAAAACCGCGGTTGGCTGGGGCGCAGTCTTTTGCGCCGCCCACATCTCACAACACAACACTGGACTTTCTTTCTTCGGGGTTCCAGCCAAGGGAACCAGTTTCCTCCCAATCCAAATCACCTTCTTGACTATTCTTTTTCGGGTCCGAACGGATTTCATCCTATTCAAACGCGACCACATTGCTGCCGACGAACAATCTACCAACAGTCGCACCAGCGCCAGGTAAGCCAGCAACCCGTAACACTCAGTTGGAACTCGGCTCACACGTTGCTGGCATCACAGAATACCGAACTTCGACTCAGAATGGCATCTCCCCCGCAGAATGTCGTCCCTGTTCAAGGTGCTCCTGGCATCCAGAATCGCAGGGAGGAGCAGACCCATGCCGCCGAGAATGAGAATCTCCCAGAGTCTGCCATTGAATATGAAGTCTACGAGATTGAGATGCCGGCCAACGAATTTGTGAGCTTGTCTTGATTGGATTTTGGTGCAACTGCTGACTGGCTGTGTGCTAGGCACTGCTCAACGCCCTGCTTCAACGGGAGGCCGCTCCGTCCGCTACATTCAACGCGACCAACCACCCTCACGCGTACCTTGGACCCCAGATGGATTCTGTCGATGCTTGGATGAATCAAATTGATCTCATCCGGTGCGAGCAAGCCATGGAAATTGCTGCTATAAACACCCTGGATGACAATCTGAAGAGACTTGAGCGAGACCTTTGCAATTTGGAGGAGGGAATGAAGCAGTTGCAGTGTTGGTTCAGCTTAGAGCAGAGGATTCGGATTATCATGCAGACGATGTTCTTCGCTGCGTGGTTCACTGTGTTCGTCCTTGCTGCCTTTGCTGTGGGCCGCAAGCTCTAGTTATGGAACCAGCACTTTGTACGGGCTGTTTCTAGGTAGACATCACTTTGAATCACGAGATTGTGGTCTCCGTTATTCATTTCGGCATGAGTGATTCTTTGCGCACTTCCTGGGGACCTCTCATGCTGATCTTGTGTCTTCCTTGAAAAGTCTGCTAACCGCTTTCATCACCCCAAGTTTGGTTGCTCCTTCTGTTTGGGTCAACACAAATCAAAGAATGAAAGAAAACTTTTCACTTCGCTTCCAAGACTTGGTTCCTTGAACTGCCTACCACCTTCTTCGACTTTGGCGACCTGACGCGTCTCCCTCTTCAACAAAAACCCGTTTCCCCTCGAAAACCTTTCGGATTTCGTCTTTTCCCCAAAACCAACAACATCCGCAAACCATTCAAGCCTCGCACTGGGCTTGATGTCCTCCGACAACCTTCTCAGATTGCGATGAGGTAAGTACCGCGAAACAGATTCTCTTCCTACGGGATTTTGATTTTTACGTGTCCTCCATTTTTCTGCTCCCTGGTTCGCGTCGCGTCAACCAGCCACGTGTCGATCTTCCTCCCCTCTCACCTTCCTCATGTTCGTTCCTGCCCAGTTCCTGCCCAGTTCCTGCCCAGTTCCTGCTTCTGCTCCTGCTCCTGCTCCTGCCTTCTTACCACCCACCCACACCAATCTCAGCACTCAAAAACTTCACTCTTTTCTCACCTTAGGACTTTTGACGCCCTTCGTTTTCAACTTGACCTTTCGTTTTCTTTTTCGTCTGCGTTTTGTGCGTGGGCGTCGGTCAATCCCTACCCTTCCCTTGCCCTTCTCCCGACACCTGCTTACTTCTTCCACCTTTGCCTCTCTCAGTCTTTCCCACTCTCCATTCTTCCTACAACTTCCGCCACCCCATCTCCAAAGTCTTCCATCAGCCGTACGCTCCCCTCAGTCCCCTTCAAAGTTGCCATCCGAGCCTACTGACCTCTCGCAATAGCACGACAACATGCCATCTCCTGAAGTGAGACAGTGCAAGATGATCAAGGAGCCCGGCGATGATGTCCCCGACGAGATCTTGGAAGAGATCCTGGGTTGCAATTTCAGCCAGGTAAGCCCATTCCCAGCCTCGTTTTTCTTGCACTTCTTTCCACATTTCCTGCCTGTCCACCTTTGAGCCCTAAGACTCGATTGTCGTCGAGAGGTTTGGCCTGAGATACCGCTCTGGAGCATGCTCGGTTGCCAGGACCATTTGGCTCGGTCAACCGCTCAACTGTGAGTCGGGGCATCGTCCTTCAGAGACGCTCTCTTGTCAGACAATGGCGTTGGGATCCTCAGCCACCACTGGCTCGGGATGGTTCGTTTGTCTCGTTGCACCTTAAACCAGCTGAAGGTCATTCGCTATGCTCTCGTTCGGGGGGTGATCTTGTGGGGCGGTCTCGATCAAATCACTTCAATGTGTGTCTGGGATGTGTCCGGTGGTCATACCCACCCAGGGAACCAAGAACTCTGATAGGTGAGGGCCCTGGGTGAATTGGCTTCGCCGGCTCCCAAGGCTTCGAGATTCGTGCGCTTTATCGGGAACTGGAAGGCACGCGCGACGACATCACGGATGCAGGGTGTGGCAAGATTTGCGTTTGAGAACTTCTGGTGTGACTTACCAGTAGGTTCCTCCTGCTGACTGGGTGAAGAAACAGATAGTCTTGTCGCCAGATTCATCTTGGCGGTGCTTGTCGCTGTTGTTGCCGTTCAGGTCAAGTTCTTTTGGTTTTGAGGGTCGGTTTTGATCAAATACTGGACACGCATTTCATCACTGAAATGATGCGCTGGAGGAATCCATAGTTCATTTCAGTATTTTGTCCACGTGAGCTACTGGAACCCTATAGATCGAACGTTCAATCGTGTGTTGTTTTACAAGACGCTTCGCCAGTTGAAATGAACAGAGGTATCTTGTTGAACATCATGCTAGGAAAAACGTATCATCGCTCATTGCCCTTCCTTTGCTCGAACCACCGCGGTATTCCCGCCCCAGACTTTTATCCCTTCTTCTCGCTTGAGGCATCAGCACCCGACTCGCTGTCACGATCCCAGATCGCCGACTCCATGGACGGGTACACCAGGTCGGCGTCCTCCTCTCGCCACTCCTCCAAATCGACCAAGTTCCACTTCGCTCTCCAGAACCGGTTCCGAACCTTGCCCGACATGCCCACCATACGAATCTGCACACTCTTGCCGGAGTGCACGCGAATCTCGTCCTTCAATTCCTTCAGCGTCAGAATACCAGAGGTGTCGATGAAGGGCACCATCGTGAAGTCCCATACGACAACGGCAAGCGGTGTCTCTTTGAGGCGGACCTGCTTCTGCGCGCGCAATCTCTCGAGCCGCTTCTCCGCCGCCACGCTCCAATGCCTGTCACGGTCGTCTTGGCTGAGACTGCTTTCGACGCGGGGGTACACCAGCTTGATCGCAGTGAGGGTCGTGTTCTTGGCGCGCTCGGCGTTGGGGAAGAACACGGCGTCGTTGAAGTCCACGACGATGGTGTCGCCGGGGATCGAGATGCCCGTGTTCTCGGTCTGGGTGCCTGTGGCGGGAGCGCTGCCGCGACGGGGCCCGCTGGCAGTGATGCGGGTGATGGGCTGCGGGATGGAAGTGGTGATTTCGTTGGAGCTGGAGTGGATGACGGGCTTGACGAATGTTGAACGCAGCATTGTCCACGCAACAGACCAGGCGACCGCGACACCGATGCCGATCTCGGCACTGACGAAGATGGTGACCCAGAAGGAAATCATGGAGGCGACGAAGTCGGCAAAGGAGATGCGCCAGAAGCGGTAGAAGAGGGACAGGGGGCCGAAAAGATGGACAACAGCCATGATCTGTGAAAAGAGGCTCTGTCAGTATTGCGTATGTATTTGTTGGTCCGAGAAAAACTTACAATAATGGCAGACAGAGTCGTGGAAGGAAGCCAGTACAGAGCCGGGGAGAGGACATAAAGAGTCAGAAGAATGAAGCCAGCTGTGAACAGTCCGTTGAGTGGACTCTTGACACCACATTCAGATGCGACGGCGGTACGGGACATGGCGCCACCGACGGGCATCGTGCTGAAGAAGCTGTTGGCGATGTTGACGACACCAACATAGTTCAACTCCTGGCTCTGGTCGATCTGGTAGTTGTTCTTCCTTCCGAAAGCCTTGCCAACAGCCAAGTGCTCGAGAGTGCTGGCCACAAGGGGCGCCACGGCTCTCGTCGCCACCTTCGCAACAAGACTTGACTCAGGGACGTGGGGTCTTGCGATCCCGTGGGTGCTAACCTGGCTGACCTTCCAGGCATAATCAGCCTTGTCGCGGCCGCGGTTGACGAGATAGCTGATGAGCGTGAAGATGACGAGCACGATGACGGCACGGGAGTTGGCGAGGAGCTTGATGGCAAAATGTCTCTTGCCCCATTTCTTGCCGACCTTCTCGAGAACGATGAGGATGACGAGAGTTCCGAGACCAACGCCACAGGTCGGTCCATCCCAGTCAGGAAGACGCTTCAAGACGTCGCCGATGACGTTGAACACCCCTGAAGGCACGTTGGACAATCCAACGAGAGAGCCAACCTGGCCAAAGGCAATGACAAGAGCTGCGGCTGAGATGAAGCCTGTGAGGACCGGGAAGGAGACGTAGTCGAGGAGGAAACCGAGCCCGAAGAGACCAATGACCAGAGAGTAGACTCCGACGAACAGGGAGACGGATGTGGCAATCTTGGTGATATCAAAGCCTTCTTCGCTGAGGTCGTGTACGATTTCCGCAGTCAGAAGACCCAGGATGGAGGTTGGACCGGTTGAGAGATCTGAAGGTTTGGCAAGGTTAGAACATCTCCATGAAACATGCTGTCACATTTCTTCTCTCTAGACTGACCTTTTGAGGTTCCCATAATCACCGCAAAGGCAGCTGGGAGCCAACTTGAGTACAGACCGTTGGCGATGGGAATAGTTGCAATCTTGGCGTAGGCCAGGGACTGCGGGATGAGCATCACACCGACGGTCAGACCGGCGATGAAGTCCGTGATGAGCCATTTGGGCTGGTATTTCGGCAACCACTGGACGATTGGGACCTTTTCGAGGAGATAGACGCCCGCGGCGGAAGGCAGCTTGGGGGCCCCTGAGACAACAAAGTCGCGGGCCCGGCTGATGCTGGCGTCCGTCACGAACTCGTCCTGGGCATGTTCGATCTTTCCCTTGAAGTTGAACATCTTGACAACGAGGTCTGCCAAAACGGGAGCAGAGAAGAAGAAAGGGAAGGAGGTGTCTAAGCTGTTTGCTTTGGTCGTTCGAGAACAGACAGGTTGGTTTCAAACAGTTGAGATGGTTATATTCTTCTCATAACAGATGATGGTGCAATCGTCGTCGGCCCTACTCCCGGCCTCTTCAACTCATGTTCTGACAATCCAGAGATAACAACAAGCCATTCAGCCCCGCTGTGATGCTGAAGGAGGTGTTCTTTATGCTTGAGAATGCATTGCTATCTGATCCGCACATTGCAGCTGCCCGCTTGCGCAAGTCCTCCCGTTGCAACACAGACCACATGGAAACGCGACCTCAACCTGGGATGAAGTCGCCCGCGCTGCCGCACAGTGAACACTCATCCAGACGTGAAGGAGGGTTGGGAGGTGAGGGGTCAGGGCCTTGGGAGGCGTGAGCCAAGCAATCCCAGATACAGCAGTAGCCGCAGAGCTACGACATACATCACGGATGGAGGCTGGCTGTACAACCACCATCACCGTCGACAACGTAGTAAACTGCCGTACCCTCCTTCGGACGACATTCGGGATCCCCTCACTTGCCGACGTGACCGGGTCTAATGCAGTTCATCACGGCTTGGTCATTTGAGCGTCGCGCAGTTCACATTGGTGGGAGTTTGGCTGGATGGGCGTTCGTGCGGTGGTAATGCCCCCCTCGCGCGGAGTCGCGCCGCGAACGAAGGCCAGTCAAGTCAACAAGCTAGCCCCTGGGAAGGGTGACAAGTGCTACAACTCCAAGACCGTCTCTTCTCCAAAAATAAGGCCCGAGTACTGAAAGTGGTATGCGGTAGGTAGCATGTCTATCTAACTCAATTTGAAACTAGCAGCCCACCGGACGGCTGTAGAGCGCGGGAGAGCAAGGGCGTGGCGAACAAAACGGGATCGCAGATCACATGCGGCCAGGGAAGGGACGTCTTTGGATGGCATAGTTGGAGTAAGGGAACTCGATGCTGATTGAGAGAAGCACGTCTCCTACCTACGAGACTAGGTATGCGACGGTACGTTCATAGCACACACACATGATTACGGCGCAGCAGGGCGAGGACGTTGGAGTTGGAGAGCACGTCAGCCGAGAAGGCCATCCGTGCCCCCTCATTCGCCATGTCCAAAGACCAGGAAACCTTGAGCATCCCATGTTTATTCCAATGTCCATCCAAGCATCTGTAGTCATTAAACTCTCTATGGGCAGAATTCACCATCCTTGGCGTGCCAGAGCCGCAATGCCAAGACAACCGCCAAGTCCATTCTCTTGGCTTCCTCGTGATTTCTGCAAATTTCAAAGCACCGATGGGCGGTCTTGGCGGTCGCACAGCGCAAATCTGTGCGAGTATTAGGTAGTGTCGCAGACAAAGGCCCGCCACCGCGCGACCACCTTGGAGAGAACGAGAGAACGAAGGGTGCGAAGGTCTCATAGAAGAAAAAGCCGAGGGGCTCGCTGGCAACCCAAAGTCCCCAAATTGTTTCAAGCCAAGCTCTTTCTCGACGCCTCGGATGACCCCCATACTGCGTAGTAGGTCTTGGGTTGCATGCATAGGTTCCCAAGGTGCTCTTGGCGGCTACCATATCGAATTTCCTCTTCGGGATTGGCGAGAAGAGATAACAGGCTCTCAGTCCTAAGACAAGCGTCCACTTGGCTCTCTCTTGTCCTCTGCTTAGCCCACGTAGACTGGGTCCGGTGTTCGTCATCTGCAAATGCACCGTTGAGCTTCTATGTAAGGCAAAGTCTCCATAGTAAGGTCAGATAGTAAGCAGCAATATGGGGCCTGCTTGACGTCGGTCAGCGAAAAAAGGTGCTTTTGTAACCATCCCAAAACGGTAGCGTGCTCGCAGCCTGCCTATTCGCCCTTCTTGTTCCTCTTCTTCTGCTGAGTACTGACTGGCCTCCCTCCTTGACGCCCGCCGTACATGTACCGCACGTTAGTCTGACGCGGGCGCAATCCCACGTCGTTCATTCTCACTACCAAGTCCCCTCCCGCCGCGTAACTATGGGCCAAGACGCGGGGTACATACCCGTCCAATAGCGCTCCCGTCACGGCCATCGGTTGCTGGCAAGGGGCCTGGCTCGCTCGCTGGAGGAACAGTCTTAACGAGCGCAATGACGAGGCACGATGTCGTGTGCCGGTGGGAAGCGGTCTCCACCGGGCTCTTCACACCCTCCCGAGGTTCCCTGTCCAGTGGAGCGAGGCCTTGTCTTCGATACGACGGGACAAGCTTTTGATTTCCCCGGCAAAAGGTGGCATGCCAAGCCCGCGAATCAGGTGCCGTGCTCCGGCCATGGATGACCGGGATCGTGTCCGGCGCCGACCGGGGTTGGGCAGCATCGAGCCAGCGCTACTACGCAGGAAATGGCACAAAATGGCAGCCTACCCGCCTGCGATTAACGAGGGCGATTCGGCGAGAACGGGTTGTGGGCCATGGGATGGGGGAGCAGCAAGAGCCGTGAGTTTCTACATATGCGCCATCCCCAGTCATGGATGCTACTTACTGTCTGTGTACGGAGTACGGTACGTCTGTTCGATCAAGATGCAGCGGTCACACCAACCAGGGTTCTTGCAGCGCTCGTCTGTTTGTAAAAAGGCCGCCGTTGACTGGCTGCTCGGTAATAGCAGCGTATGCTTGCGCAGACCGACGACGAATGAGGGTGGGATGCGAACCTCGATGGGATGGCATTCGGTTTCCATGCTCAATTCTGCCAGCGGCTTGTCTTGTCGCTGGCCTGCTACTGCTGGCTGCTTAAACCATCCATAGAAACATCCTCCAGCCGCTGTCATCATTTTTAGCACACTCGGTTCCATTCACATTTTACCCCTCTTCCCATCTCCAACTTCCAAGAATAGGAATGGGTGTCCATCGCCCGCGCAACCTTGAATCCTTCTCACCCATCCAAGAGCGCCCACGCCTCTGCCGCTGCGGAAAAAGATTGGACGAAGACGTCCTTTCGCCTGGGTCTGGCCGTGCAGCTTGCTCTTGTCAGCTCCGGTGCGCGCATCCCCCGTTCCCGCTGAAACGGAACTATTGGCCCGGTGGTGATGGTGTTCACCTTCGGCGGCGTCCCTCCCATCGTGCGGGGTTCGTCCTTGCGCCTCCCTGTCCGACAGAGTCACCACCTTCTTGATCCTTCTGCCTTTTCCGTCTCCTGCTCACACCTAAGCGGTGATAGGCCCCAAGGACATGGGCGCGAGGGGTAACGATCCTGGCGAGGTGAGCCTGGCCGCGGGTCGCGGGGGGTGTGAAGGAGCCCAGCAAGGGCGATAGCCTATGGCAGTCCTGTTCAACCACACCGAGGTAGTGATCACGAAAATGACCCCTCTTTCTCCTAGATTAGATCTATTCGAAGCACGGCAAACAAGTATTTGCCACGGGTATCCTTCGGAGACCTGTCGGCAAGAGCATTTGGAGTCTTGGCTGGTCAGACACAGCGTTATTGTTGATAGATCGCTAGTGTATACGTGTTCTGCTTCTAGTTCGAGAAGCGAAGGAGGCGATCTATGCGCGGCTGACTGAACGGTGATACAAAGTCTAGGCTTGGCAGCGGCAACTGAGTAACCCGTAGTGTTTGGACGAAAGATGGGACCAGACTCACCAGAGAGCACGGATACCCCGAGTATGCCCATCTCATAACGGAAGTTTGTTGAGTTGATTCTAGAGACTCTCGCTCTTCGGCTGAAAACGCAAAAAAAGGATGGGATTTCTGGTTTCGGCTGAAAGGAACAAATCGGCCAGACCGAAATTGTAGGCATCATGGACTAGTTGCCAAGAATAATGAAATGGTATTATTGAGCAATCAGCAACTATTGTAGACTTTGCAATGACTTTTTTGCTGCAAATGTTTCATCGTCGATAACGAAACAAAAATCCAAAGCACAGGCTTCAAAGCCAAGCTGTCATGTTTCCCGGGTTCCGGACTTCCATTGTGGCAGTGCTCCCTCAAAGTTCGTCGGTCTGAGTGCCATCGGTTTCCTTCTCCAGAGCATCAGGCAGAGTGATCTCATCCTTTTCGGCGCTGCGGACCTTTTCCCAGAATTTCTCTCCGTTCTCGGGGTCTTCGGCGAAGAGGTGGTCGATGACCATCTTCTTGGGTGTCTCTCCCATCCACTGGAACAGTGAAAAGTCCCTGAATTCGTCGGCGCGGAAGATTTCGAGCATTTCGAGGGGTTCGTCGCCGATGTTCTCGACGAAGTGTCCCATGTTCTTAGGGACAATACCGACATCGCCGGGAACATAATCAAAAGTTCTCGCGTTTCCTTCAGAAGCAAAAATCGTAACACGGGCACGTCCCTTGATAAAGAAGGACCATTCATCGGCGTTAGGGTGCCAGTGCATTTCTCGGAGGGCGCCGGGCTCGATAATAGCGTGTGCAGCGGCGACGGTTTTTGAGATCGGGAAGTTGTTCGAGTCCGTAATTCTGACCTGTCCACCAGACGTCTTCTTGGGTTCCTGAGCAAGCATTTTGTGAGTGAATTGGTGCTTTGACTTCTTAACGCCCTTTCCGTTGGGAGCCTCATGGCCAATCGAGCCAGGAGTGGTTCCCTGGAAAATGTATTTTTCTCCCTCGGGGATGTGAGCGAAAATTTCTGGGGCCAAGTTAAAGTTCTTGGAGATAACGGAGCGAGGGGTGTGGGCTTTCGTACGGTTAGTCTTTGCTCAAACAATTGGACTGAACGGTGTCGTACCCAGCCAGTCCGTCAAGATGAAAGTCGACTCCTCAGAAAAGCTTCCATCATCGAAAATCAAGAGGAATTCGGTGCCGTTCTCGCCGAGACCTTGAAGGGAGTGAGGAACACCAGATGGGAAGTACCTGCATGTTTTCGATCAGTTGTGTTCCCATCAAGCAGACTGGACTTTCTTTGTTGGCTGCGTCTTACCAAAGGTCACCCTTGTTCAAATCATCGATGAAATTGCCTCCCTCGTAGTCGATCGCGGTGACACGAACACTGCCATCGAGAACGTAGGCCCATTCAGCCTCCTTGTGCCAGTGAAGCTCACGGATCACGCCCTCGTCCAATCGCATGTTGACGCCGGCCAACTCGACGCTCGTGGATAGCTCGCGAACTGTAGTCTGTCGGGTCCAGCCGCCTTCCTAGGGTGTATGTTAGTCCTGCACGAAACGCGCCAGCAGCGCATCGTAATACGAAACACAAACCTCAATGCGAATGTGGGAGTCAGCGAAGCTCCAGCGCATGTTGGCCAGATTGCCGTGATCGGTGCTGGGAGGTCGAACGAGATCCGGGTTTTGTCTGGAGCGAGCCTCGTTCCATGGTCCAAGGACCGAAGCACCGAGTCCATTGCGGTAGGGCAAGGGATCAAGCTCATCTCCGACGGAGTCAACTGGACCGTCGTACTTGTCCTTGTGCCCGGGCGTGTAAGGAGGCGCGCTGGACCGGTATTTGGAAGGGAGACCCTTTCCGTCGAGAAGACGCTGGCGAGGGCTGTCTTGGACGGGGATCGCGAGGGCAGGGGCGATGAGACCCAGGACAGCTCCTGAGAGGAGCGCGAGATGCATGATGGACGTGAGGTAGGAAGGTCAAAAGGCTGCTCAGCAGAAGAAAGATTAACTTGTCTGGCACGTAACTCCAAACCAATATTCTGCAGCAATGGCTTTTATACCCATAGAATAAAGCCAAGACGCGAAGATCCTCGGTACGATCATGGGAAGTTTTCGGGACCTCGAAGCTCAGAGCTAGCTCTGATTGACCAATGGGCTCATCCCTCGACCCCTGATAGCTCTCTCCGACGAACGGGCACATCAGCTATCAGAGGCCGTGTAGATTGCAACACCACGGCGTTGACACCGAGTCAAGGCCGACGCTTCTCCGCAGGCTGGTCGCATAGCTATCGCAAGGGTCGGAGGTGAGCTCGATCGAACTGCGCGTCGCACGAAGCTGCGGGGTCCGCCGTATCAGCATCGCTTGCCCCTTACCCCAAGCTACAACCCCTGCTCGCGCGGTAAATGATTGGTGACTACAGCGAACTAGCTGTGCTCCCAGCCGGGGTTTCGACGGCATATTGGAAGTGTCCCCCAACACGGATTTTGATGGTCCGTCTGTCGGATGATGGTGAGGGGACGAAGTCTTGGATGATGGAAAATGCATCCGGGGGAATGGCGATGACGCGTTGGAGTGCCCAGGTACGTACCTTGCATGCACGCGTCTCGCCCAGCAACGACACTGAGCCAAGTTGTTGTTTTGGTGAGCCTGAGGTCGAGGTGTCTGGTGATCTTGAACAAGCATTGTGATACGAAAGCCAGGAAAGTAAATCAGACAACATGGGCAATGTCGGTGAGGCGAATAGACCACGTAAGGCGAATGAGACCAGGAAGAGCACAGTGCAATCGAGTACTTCAACGTAATTAAAATCAAGAAATGTCTTGTATTGACTGCGCGTCTTCATTCTTGAAAGAATGAACACCCCAAGTGCTTCTCAAACTTGATGTTTGACCCAAGTTTCCAATATCAGCAATTCTTCACACTTCCGCCATGCCTTGGGCCGATCCACGAGCAATCAAAGCCATCCAACCGCGTTTTCAGGCATGTTCAATAGCCACTCCTCACATATTAGCCAAGACTTCACTGTCTGCTAGGCCAGCTTCACCTTGGAAGGAACATCGCGTAGGGGTTGATGAAGAGAGGAAGCGTTGGAAGCGGTATGTGCAATGTGGATGTTAGCTAAGTAAAATTCGAATGAATTTGTAGCCATGGATATTAATCATGTAGACTTGTGGGAAATGCTCTGCCTTGAGTCTCGTATCACTGCCTTCAAAAACAAATGTTTGATTCCCAGATTTATATATTTACTGAACAGAGAAGGGCTCACTTGCTATGAGAAGCTAGATGAATTTCACTTTGGGCCATCTCTTCCAACTCTTTTTTAGACAACTTCCCGCCTTTCATTCTCCCTACTGACAAAAGTTCAGTAGCCAACATACAATAGCTTCACAACTTAAGGCAGGTGCTCCCTTCTTGAAACGGTCCTTCCTTCCGCGCGCACACAGAACCTGCTTGAAAACTTTTCATTTTTTTATTTCCTTTCTCACTTTGTTTTTAACCTTCTCCTTCAATCCTTCACCAACCTCACTTGCAGTCTACTCACCACCAGAGACTCAACCAGGCCAGACGCATAATGGCGGACCCTTTCAAAAAGTATTTGACCAAACCACATTCTGTACTGACTGGTGCTAACATTTTCAGCGCTGTTATATTACTCTCTGATGGCCGGGTCGTTCGCGCGAGAGACCTCACAATAGCCAACATTGGTCCCGCTATCCTCCATGACGAAGCCTTGAAAAAGGCTATCGGGCAGCTGAGAACTCCCCTGCCAGACGGCCCACGCGATTCACCATCCAATGTCGTCACCTCCGGCTCCTCCAGCCAGGCGCAGAATCTCATGACTCAAGCTTCTACTGAGAATGAAGGAGGGGCCGACACAGATCTGAGTAGCAATGCCAACACACGCACCGCCACACATCAGAACACCTCACGCAGACCTTCCGGAAGAGGAAGAGCTCACACCCTCGTGTGTGTGCATTGCAACAAAGGCTTTTCCAGGAATGACACGGTGAGGCTGCACCTTATCAATACGCATTATAAGAAGGACACGCCTGAAATCACCGATGAGGAAGCGCAGGCTAAGTCCAGGCAAGAGGCACCGTGAGCCTGCATCGCCCAGGAGATCAGTGGCTAGGGCAACGACTTGCCCTTGCAGGAAGACAAGCAAACCAGCGACTGGAATTGAGTGCGATTGGAAGTGCGCAAACAGCACAATTGGGATGAAAATAGAATCAGGGAGTTCAGAGATTGATTGAGCACATCATCATGGGCTTCGAAGGATAGGGGAATCCGGATAGCGCATTCAAGTACCCGCTACATAGCGACATCAAGATACATCATTCTTGCACTATCACGTTGACACAAAGCACCAAGGTATCAAGTGATGATTGATTATTAAGGTTTCTAACTATCCTCCTCTAGATCCCAATTACCATGCTTTTACTCCAGCTACACCATACTGGGCTTAAGCACAATGAAGTGCTTCTAAGCCGCGCCCTCAAGAGGCGAATGACATGTTGCTGCCATGAACTGCTTACAGGGCAGCAAGGGCACCAACAGCCAGCATGGCGAGGACACCAACGGGGCCCTGGACGTTGGCACCGTTGACAGTGACAGGAGCGACGGTAGAGGTGGCGGTGGAGGTGCCGTTGCGGCTGGTGACGGCGCTGGTAACGACAACAGTCCTGGTGGCGGAAGCGGAGGCGCTGGCCTGAGAAATTCTGCTGGTGATGGAGGCGGCTCTGCTGGAGGCAGAAGCAACGCGGCTCGAGACGGAGGCGACGACAGCGGAGGAGACGGAGGCGACAGCGGAAGAGACGGCGGGTACGGCGGCGGCAGAGGAGGCAGGGCCACCACCGCCAGCAACGGCGGCGCAGATCTTGCCAGCGGCAGGCAGAACCTGGTCTAGGGCAATAGTTAGCATCACTCCTTGAGGCGAGACATTACTCGGGAAGACCTACTGGCAGCGACCTCGGCACCGCAAGAGGCGAGGACGCAGGGAGTACCGGCGGTGACGATGGCCTGGTAGTTGGCAGGGCTGCACAAGCAGGCCACGTCACCGGCCTGGCACTTGCCGGTGGAAGTGACGGCGTTGTTCAAGCAAGTGACGGCACACGAGGGGATACCGTCGAGCTGAGCAGCAACGAGGCCGACAACGGCGAGGATGGTGGCGGCGGAGAACTTCATTTTGAACGTTGGAAAGATTGTCGGGCGGACTTGAGTTGAAGGGTTGAAAGTTGTTCAAGTGAGAGACGGTTGATCGACAACGAGTGGATTGGCTTGTTCGGTTAAAGTGAGTGAGTCGGATAAGTTGAATGCGCTGAAGAGGAAAGGAAACATGGTGATGAGGTGCGAGAGATTCGCCCCTCATATACTTGGACAAAACGCCATGAATTAGACTCTTGGATCAGTGGGAATACGCTACGTTCCTAGCGGGTTGACCGAGACAGAGCCCGTTCTCGTATCATAGGCCCACATAGGAATGTGTCGTTGTTGCTTGCAGCCACAAGCCAAACCATTTCCGTGACTGAGACATCTCGCCATCCAATCGGGGTGTTTTTTTTCAATTCTTCAACTTCTTGGTTCCTGGGGCGGAGCATGGGAATGTTAGCTCGTTGAGGGGCAGTTGCATGGCAGCCTAGACAGGAATCCGCAAACGACCTGAATGCCGAGTCCGTCCACCTGGAGACATTACCTGGAGGCAGCCCGGGTTCTTGGAATTTCCTGATATCATACACTGGGCTTTGTTGGGGCGGGAACCGTCCGAAGACAGTCTTTACAGAATGCCATCGTCGACACGACTATTATCCGGGGTGCCAAGACTATGGAACGCCCCCGGATTCAACGCTGCTGAGATTATTCACGCAACTCCCAAGGGGGCGGTTTTACATTACGCTACCCGATGCGGACGATGAGATGGCGCTACCGGCGAAGTGTTGGTTAGCCGGGACAGACGGGTGAGAAAGCTTCGCTCGTTTGAGACGGGGGCAGATCTCTCCATCCACGGTTTCAACAAAGTGGCCTGGTTGTGGTTGATCTAATGAACGAGTGGTTGTCAGCCCATGGGAAGTCTGGGAGATTAACTCCTGGAAAATAAGGAGAGCATTGATCAGCCACATGTCGCGAACTATTGGGCTTCAACTTCCACTGGCGGCCACGCGAGCTGCTTAGTTCCCGCACCACAAGACCGATCCCCTCGATTGGTTCGAGTTTGCCCCTGGCTTGCGCTCACTCAAATCGACAAACGCCACGGCGCTCACCTATCCGGGTAAGAGGCAAGCCACTTGGTGGCGGCTCACGTTGTCAAACGAGATTCGCCTCGTCAAGTGGCCTAGACCAAGCCCGAGGTTTCCGAAGGAGAGGTCGAGGCGCGACGGGGGCAAACGGTTGATTAGATGGTAATAGGAATTACAACAGGAGCTGACGCTATCTAGAACTATTTGCTACACGGCACACGAAATCTACACGATGCATGTTTTTATGCGCTCCCGAGAGCACCCATCTGACCCAAGTCCGTCCATGCAATCCGTTACATGTCTAGTCCGTTCCGATCCGTTCCATTCCCGTACCCAGCCGTGACAAAGGAAATATGTGAATGAAAGAACTCGTGATGGTGGCCAATGTTGCCCCATGCTGCTACCGAACAAATGAAAAGAAACAAAGGAAACGCTACCATAGTCATTCAATCGTCGCCATACGGCTACCGTAAACCCCTATCACTACATATGTGTATATCCTTGCACCATATACCTGATGATATAATTGTTTGCGACTGGTTTAATCGCTCTTGTCGCCCTCCGACTGGGACGAGGATCGCATCGCGCGCAAGTCGCTTCGGCGAATGACTTGACTGAAGACGAAAGTTAGCACCATGTCCAGGCATTCTTCAAAAGGAAAGAGGGGAACTTACATCCTGCCACGTTCGTTGGGATCACGGATAACGACAAGCTGCTCTTTCTTCTTGTCGTTGTCCTTTGTTTTGGTGCGCGACGATGACTTCTTGGACTCTCCGGACGGCGAGGCGACGCGTCCGCGCAGCGACTTAATCTGCTGCTGCAGGCCGACGACCTCGGCCACGGTAGACTCGTATGTTGCGCGAAGGCCGTCGAGCTGAGCGTTGACCGCGCCAAGCTGGGCCGTCAGCGACAGGTTCTCTTGGCGGAGCACAGGAGCTTGGTTTGCCTCCGGCTCAAGCTCGGCGATGCGAGCGTTCAAGCCATCTCTCTGGGGCTCAAGGTTGGCAACCCGGGCAGCGAGATCGTTTCTCTCAGCGGTGAGGGGCTCGAGGTTGGCGACCCGGGCAGCGAGCTCGTCTCTCTCGGCGGTGAGGGAGCCAAGCTTGACTGTCTCTTCTTGAAGCTGGTCGTTGCGCGTCTGGAGTTCGGCAATGTTCTGACGGAGCTCCTCCATGACAGCGGGTTCGGGGGCAGAGGAGACCACGGACTCGGCCTTCTCAGCAGCCGGCTCGGCCTCGGCCTCCGGTGCGGGGGCGGGAACGGGCTCAGCTTCAACCTCGGGCATCGCCTTGTCGGCCTGAGACGGAGCCACAGACTTGGCGTCGTCCTTGACCTCTTCTTCGACGATGATCACCTCCTCAACGGGCGGCGCTGGTGGCGCATCCTCAGGAGCAGGTGGCACAGGAGCAGCATCATCATCGGCCTTGATGGTACCGGCATCGCTGCCAGCATCGCTCTCGGAAATGACTGAAGGGGCAATAGATGGAGCAGCAGAGCCCATGAGAGACTCTGCGCGGCGGAGCTCGCTGGTGACGGACTCATTTTCGTCCTTCAATGAGGCGTTCTCGTCAATCAGCGACGCATTTTCTCCAGCCAGGGAAGCGTTCTCGTCAATCAGTGATGCGTTCTCTCCGGCCAGGGAAGCGTTCTCGTCCTTGAGAGATCCAATCTCTGACTGAAGACCGACTCGTTCATCCCAGAGACGGAGAATTTGAGAGGTATGGTCATCCTGGTCACTAAGGAGGCCCTGAACCTGCTCCTTCAGCGTGACGTTGCGCTCCTTCATGGTATCGATGCGCGTCTGAAGCTTGTCATACTTGGCCTGCACACCCTCGAGGTCCTTGACACGGGTGTCAAGCTCCGCCTTGCCAATCTCGAGCTCACCCTTGGTGATCTCAAGGCTTTCGAAGCGGGTCTGGAGATCGGTGTTGGCGGTCTCAAGCTCGGTGAACCTGACCACGATCTCTTGCTTCTCAACCTCGATGGCGTCAAAGCGCTCCTGGATGCCCTTCTTCTCGCTCTCGAGCTGCTCGACGCTGGCTTCGAGTCCCTTCTTCTGCTCGTCGAGCTCGTCGATGCGAACCTGCAGGTTCTTGTTGGCCTCGGTGAGGCCTCCATTCTCCTTTAGAAGCGAGTCGACTTGAGGCTTGTATCTGTCAAGCTCCATGCGCAGGAGATCGCGCTCAGAAGTGACGTCGCCGAGCTCAGTGCCCCTCTTGATAAGGTCGGTCTCAAGGCTGGCGACGCGAATCCTGAGGGCGTCTCTGGTCAACTCAGCGGCAGCGATTCTCTCAATAAGAGCGCGCTCAGTCTCCTTGGTGACAGCGCCGAGATCACCAAGATCCTTCTCCAGGTTGGAACAGCGAGCTTCGAAATGCTCTCTCTCCTTCTTCTGCTCGGCAAAGTCATTCTCGAGAGTGGCGTACTTGGATGAGATCTCGTTTTTGGCGTCTCTCTCAGAGGCGAGAGTTTGTTCGAGCTCACTGGACTTGGACTCGAGCTCAGTGAACCTGGCGGCGAGCTCGCTTGACTTGGATCCAAGTTGGCTTGTCTTGGCTTCCAGCTCGGTTGATTTGGCTTCCAACTCAGCCGCGACGTCGCGGAGCTCATCGCGCTCCTTCCTAACTCCCTCTAGGTTCATTTCATGTTCGTGAAGGAGGTTGTTGGCGTCATCGAGAAGCTGAAGTTGCACCTCCAAGTCGCTAGTAATTCTGGTCAAGTCGCGTGTAATTCTGTCGTTGAGCTTTTGCTCATCCCTGTGCAGCTTCTCGATCATGCCCTTGTCGGCAGATAGTGTCTTTAGGCTTTCAAGAGCCTCATTGCGCTGTCTCTCTGCCCTTTCCTTATCGGAGTGAAGTATGTCAAGTCGGTCAAGGGCATCCTCTAGTCTCCTGTCGGTGGCGGACTGTCTGCCGAGAAGGCTCTTGGTCTCATCCCTCATGCGTGAGATCTCCTTGAGGAGGTCCTCCTCCACTCTCTCACGCTCGCGAAGCTCTTCATGAGTGATGCGGGGAACAGAAGGGGGAGCGGGAAGGGCGGCAGGGGCAGGGGGTGCCTTGATTTCAATGTGCAGGGTCTTCTTCACAGGGGCGGCAATGTCAATGCGAGCTCCCCTTAGCTTTGCTGGCTTGGCGGGGGCAACGGGTGCTGAGGCTCTCTTCACGACTTGCTTCTCTTGAGAGATGGATTGAGGGAGTGGGGCAAAGGTGATGGAAGGCCTGGGACGAGCGGTGGTGGTGGTGTCGGTCTTTGGGGGGTAATAGTCCTCGTCAGAGGAGGCTACACTGGTTGCGTTGGTGACGGTAGACTGAGTGTCGAAGCTGTACTTTGACTCGTTATCGGAGTCGTGACTCTCATCACCGGATAGGTAAGATTGGTCGTTGGAGCGTCTCCATGGTCGTTCAATCTCAGGGCGACCCCGGAAGCGGAGGGAAGGGGGCTTGAACAGGAGAGGCTTGCCGCTGGGGGTCTTGCGTCTCCAGCTTCCGGATGTGCTGGTGCTCAGGTCGGACCTGTTGTCTGAAGAGTGGTCGACGAGTGAGACGTCGGAGATGTTGGCGTGAGACATATCGATCATCTCAATAGATGTGCCATCTGGCACGGAGACTGAGGGCCGTCTTTGCTTGCCGAAGCGGGCGATGCCCGGGCGGCCCTTGTTGGGCACGGCGTCACGAGTTGGCGCCATGGGAGTTGGTGATGAATGAAGATGATGGGTGGAGTTTGTTCAGGAGCGGAGGCTCTGGTAAGATAAGGTATAATAGTTCTGTGGTTTTCTCAAGTTATGTGCCAAGCTGGACGTCTGATCTGGGGCTGGTGGAATCTGCGGGTGACATTGAAAGTGTATCGGTAAGTTGATGAGGGGTAAAGTTGCATATCGGGTCTGCGGATCTACAATCAGAAGAATGATGAGATCGGGTGAGAGTCTGGATGCAGCAGGCAAGTCGTTTTTGTCGAAGTATCCAGAGAGTGTTGTTGTGGGAGGGAAGAAAAGGGGAGAGGCAGGGAGGGCGATCTACGTACAACACCAGCCCAACCGGCAGAAATGATATTCGACACTGCCCGCCTTCATCCGTGGCCAGCCCCAACGCGCTTAGCCCCGTCCAATAGGGCACATACATCGACCAACCTCGGGAAGCCCTCGAGCTTTCGAGACACGGCATGGACAAGCCCTTGGGGCCAACGCCCAGGGGTGAGGCGTGGCCCAGGGCGGGCCCGACTTGTGCCTCCACGGTTCTGTTCGAGAGCCGTTTGACGGGAAAGCCCAGCGTACATCCGGGACACAAGACGGCGTCCAAACTGCAAACGCAACGTCGTCACTTGCTCGACCCCGAGCAAGGATACCTTGGGCTGATTGGGTAGTCTGGCTGTCAGGAGGAGCAAACCACACTTTCCAGGGTTCTAGGACCGCCCCCATCGACTATCGGGCCCCAGTCTGGTATCCATTGTCACGTCCCGCCCTGCCGGGGGCCCAAAATGCGGGAGGCCAGGGGGGGGGCCAACCAAGGGTTTGGGCAACTAAGCCTGGGCAATCAAGAGAGTCGAGCTCCGGATACAACTGTGCAATATCTCCCAAGTGGCGAACCGGGAACATGTGTAAGTCTCCTGTTGCTGGACCGTCTCTTCTTCTCCCGGCGCAGCAACCTATCTTTTGGCTTTGCTAAGCCGCGCTCTGTTGCAATTCTTTCTCTGCCTCCTGTTTTCCACTTTTCAGAGTCATCTCTTCAGCAACGACTGTCTACAGCCGTTTGTCTCTGTTTTGGCTTCCTCTTTCGAGGGCCAAACGCGTCGGAAGCCCTATTTTGCAGGGGTTGAACGGGCCACAAGGGAAAAGGAAAGCGTATCACCCAGGCTCCTCTGCGCTAAGATGAGTCAGGAATTTGGGGGAACCAGGCATATCAGCCAGTCGATTTTACGAGGCAAACGGACGGAATTGAATTCCACAGGCCTGATTCTATTTTTTCCCAGTTTTTGTGCGCATGGCGTGTTGCGATAGTGGGTTGGGCATCGTTCCTTTTGCTTTGCTCGGGCCAGGTTGGGACAGTTGGGACGAAATAGACAAGGATCCGTCTGGAAGATCGCACGGCATTGGACGTTGGCGGCCATTTCACTGCAACCTGCAAGCTCCCGGAGGCGACCGGGGGGTCTGGACTTGGACGTGGTGCCCGTTGATTCGTCTGTTGTGCGGGCCGAGCCATGGACCCCGGCCGGTCTGCTGCTCTCCTTTGCCTTGGTTTGTGTCGACGAGATGAAGGGAAAGTGTGTGTATTTCATGATTCGTGAAAAGCTTCTTGCCGGCCAAATCGGAAACTTTCATTGTCTTTGTCTGCTGATGACTGCCAATATGGGAGCAACCGAATGACTCTCGCCATCCGCTGGTCTGACTGTATCCTGATGCCTGGCTTATCAGATCGATGCTCGGGAATAGACGGTGGCTTTCGCATCCCGCCTTTCCTCTTCGACGGGTATCGATCCACCAGTTTTGCTTCATTGGCCGGTTATGAGACCCAAGTGGCGGTACGCATGCCCTGTCGGATGCGCCGTGTCTCCTCCATCCCGCGTTCGAGTCTAGATGTTCTGGGAGTGGTTTGCGGTGGAGACCGACTGTTCGTGCGTACTCTGGGCATCCTTGACGATAACAAGGAAGCGCGACTTCCATCTTCCCGGGTCCGACGACATGCATACGGACGTACTGCGCTCGAGTATCACCAGAATCTCATCTAGAACCCCTTCTTCGACTCCTTGCATGCTGTTGTTCATAGAACACTGGATCTAGAAGGTCTACGCGAAAAGTGTGTGTTGCTGAGTAAACTTGAAGCGAAATGATACATGAGAGCAAACGGAACAATCTGCATCTACCACGCACCTGAGGCTCAATCGCGCAGCTATCGACCTGCTGAAAACGAATCGCCCGCATTTCACGCTGAGGCGTGTTTGCTGCGGCTGTCGTGGCTGGATGGCCGGGAGGATTATGCGGGCCTGCAGCGGCCCCTTTTCGTCCGTCCAGTCAGAAAATGAGGCGGTCGAGTAGTGTTGCTGTGTGACAACCCGTAGGCTGCATGCATTGTATGTGCATGTACGGAGTATGCCTGGTGACGTACCAAAAGCAAAACACCGTGAACGTCTGCTCGTGAGAGTTGCAAAATGTCCGGAAAATGTAATTAAATTCGCCGTGGCGGCACCTCCTTTCTGCCCACCTGCCATGCTGATTTTCATCCCAAACGATGATATTACTGCTGGTATATCTCATGATTACTCGGCACAATTTTATCTACAGACCACAAACCGACCTTTAATTCACCTTCTTGACGTAAACCAATCCATGTTCAACCTTTGGCAAGCCTCCATACGTTACATTTGAACTGACTTCATGCAGAGTCTAGGCTTGGTACGTACACATTGAACAGCCTAAAAGCACGTCTAGAACGTTTGGGACATGTTTGCGTGGACATGAGGAATGAGGCGAAGAGGCGAAAGGCGAGTGGTTGGACAGAAGAGTATATCGATGTTAAAGTAACACCGATGCCCGATACCTCTACCGAATCTGCAAACGAAACGTACTCCACGGAATCTTCATGCTGTCGTGTCCTTCAATGGGACGACAAAGCATTCAAAGTGGTCTTGAACTCGATATTAGCCGCGCGGGGTTCTGTAAGCGCATGATTCAGTCACAGTGTCATTGCCAGCTTGAACGAGCATCACTGTGAAAACACACGATTAACTCACAACACATCGAGGCTAGAATCGGCAACCGCAGGCGGCTCTCACCGGAAGTTTCCTTCCATTGGCAAGACCCTAGCTGCATATCCAGATTGAGGCCTCCCCTACCTGTATCCTCAGAGAGGACGTGTTGATAGGAAAACACCAGCACAAGATTATGGAGTAGGCACTTTAGAACATTACAATACAATCACGCCTACAAGGCGAGACGCTTCAGAAACATTGGTACAAAAGGCAATAGTCCAAACGAAGACCATACGTGGCAGACCGTTTCCGCCGGACTGCTCACTGAGGCCAAGGTCAATGTACTTTGTAACTTTACACGCGACTCCGGATGCTCCTCATTGGACTAACACGGTCTTGATGCGAGTACACGTGTGACCTCTGGGGTTCGACGCGGAGAGCATCATCAGCAAATGAGCAACGATTCCGCCTATTGTATGGGTCTGCGAATGGATCTGGGGAGGGGAAGAGTCCACCCGCCCACCCAGCCCACAAGCCCAAGCCAATGTGCAGGGCTGTGGAGTTTGCATCGGGATTGGTGGACTGTTCAGTTATAGCTTCACTCTGCTTGCCCCGCACGATCCTCACCTTCAGATGTTGAATAGTGATTGTATCTATTCAGTTGCCGAAAGAGGCGATGGAGTCGTCGTAAAGCGTACCAAGCAGGGTAGACAGCCCGCAGACTGCTCACCGTTCAAAGCAAGTTGCGGTAAGAGAGGTCGTGAATGTTCGTGATGGTTCAGGATGGTTCAAGAAAATGGAGGGTCTCTGTCCCCATCATCGTCACGAGGATCGCAGGGGTCGGGGATTGTGCTCTGAAATCGCCGACGAACGCATGCTGCAATGCCTCGCTTTGTCTATCACGCCCCATCCGCATCGTGGGCTTGACGGAAGGCACGAACTCCTACGTGTTGATCGTGAGAACGTATGGCTTGTTGAACTGGAGGGGCAAGTTCGTGGGACCGGTCATCATGTGACGAAAATTGCGAGCGAACCTGCTTTGGTGTTCATGTGCAATCTGGCGCGTAACTTTGAGGGCATCGTGTGATCTGATGACGTGCATGTTCTGAGGGACATTTTCCCGGAAGCTTCCCTATTCGCTTTACTCGTCGCTTCACTCGAGGAAAATAACAGGAATTCAGACAAGCCAAGACAACAAATTGCCAACAGGTGGCAGATGTGGCAATCATTGCATTCGTGACAAGATATCGTGAGAAGCGGGAGAAAAGCGGATTGGCACTATGCCCAGTTTTCGTCAAGTGGTGCTAAAGATCACAACACTCCCATAGAAGTTTGAAACATGCAGAAATGGCAAAGTCAGAGATGATTTGGACGTCTCGAGAAGAATAGGGGGTGTTTAACATCACGGGGCGCAGTGATAAGGATCCCAAAATGCCATCGCGTCGAGTTGCACACGAGACGGTGAGGGATCACCAGGATCACACCTCACGCGTTGCATTAATGGTCAAGAGCGGTGTGAACACGGTGTCATGATCATGCAACAGATGATATAAGATCTAGAGACAATCTAAGGGTATTGATCATAATGAATCATGTTGAGAGCCATCATATACAAACGAGAGCATTGCAAGCCATAAACCATCAGAAACAAACGAAACACATTTCCATAACGCTTAACATCCGTAAACCCAGCATTCTAATCATCGTTTACTCATCATCGCTGTCGGAGCTGGAGGTATCCTCGTCATCCTCCTCGTCATCATCTAAGCGCTGTTAGAACGGATACTACACTGCGAGAGCTTGTTCGCGGGAGAAAGCTTACCATCAGCCGGAACCTTGCTGGAAAGGACGCCGTTGGTCCTGTCACGGACCTGCTTGTAGTGGACAGGGTCCGTCTTCAGGTCCTCGCCCTCAACAGCAACGCCATCATCCTGAACATACTCCTTCAGGTCGGAGAAGAGATCCTCGCCGAACGCGCCGGACTTCTTGGCCCGGGTGATCAGCTGGCTGACGACACCAGAACCGACCTTGGCGGGCGTGTTGAGGATCTTCTCGAGCGCCTCACGGTGGCCGAAGCCGCACTTGGCGTGGAGGTCCTCGACGGGCGCGCCGTCGGGCTGGCTGTCCCTGAAACGCAGGCCGGGGGTCTGGTAGCGGCGGATGCGGACCTCGCTGTAGGCTCTCGCGAGCTCGACGGCGCTGACCTTGATCTTGGAGGGCTCGGGCGCGGGCCAGAGTCTCGCCTTGGTCAGGCCCATGATGGCCGATCCGAGCAGAAGCTGCTCGCAGTCCTCGACGGTGCCGTCGTCGGTGCCGGCGTGGCAGTAGCGGATCTCCTCGCCGGGGTAGCACGAGGGGTTCAGCAGGCGGTGGACGGGGTTGCTGACGGCCTTGATGATCTTGTCGATGGCCTCGGCGCGGGTGGCGGTCAGCATGGCGATGACCTCCTCGGAGATGGGCTGCTCCTTCCAGGGGCGGCCCTTGGAGTCCTGGAGGGTGCCGTCGGGACCCAGGCGGGACTTGTAGGCAGCCTTGGAGAGGACGCGGCTGAACCAGCGGGCCTCGCCAAAGACCCAGCTGAGAACGAGGGTCTTGTCCTCGTCGTTGCGGGCGCCGGCCATCAGGACGTGGCGGTTCAGGGAGACGATCCAGTCCTTCATGAAGGGCACCAGCAGATGCGTGGCGGCATACTTGTCGGAGGCCAGGGCAAGGTCGTAGAGGACGTCGACGTTAGGCCTGGGGGGGAGCTGGTGGAACTTGAAGTGGGCGATGGAGAAGAGGGTGTCGAGGCCGCTGGTGGTGTCGGCGGCAGAGTAGAGCTCGATGATGCCCTCGGTGTTGCCCGCGAGCTGATCTCTGAAGACGCGCGACGCGGTGGCGAGAGCCGCGGCGCGGACGGAGAACACGGTGGGGACACCGCTAGCATCGCGGACCTTGATGTGAAGGTCGGTGTCCTCGTGGTACGAGATCTTCCTGTCGCCCTCAGGCGTAGGAACACGGGCGGGAACGACGACGGCACGGGTAGCAAGCTGAGCACCCTGAGACTCCTGGGCCTCGGCATCGTTCTTGTCCTCCTCTTCCTCCTCGTCAGAGGATGACTCGCCCTCGTCCTCGGTGGGGTGGGCATCGGCGGTGCTCTCGACCTTGAGGTGATCAGCCGCGGAAGCAGGCTCGGCACCGTTGCCGTTTGTCTCGGGTGCAGGCGCAGCAGCGGGCTCAGACTCCCCCTTGGGTCCGACCTCGGGGGCTCCGTTGGTCTCCTTCTTCTCGCCGTTCACGGGCTCCTTGTTGTTGTTGTTGTTGTCAAGGAAGGGCTTCTCACGGCCGGGCATGGCGGTCATGGGTCGCTGGGCGGGAGCTTCGTCGTTGCCAACCTGAGCCAGAGACGGGATACTCCGCGAAGAGTCGGTGCGCTTGAAAAAGCCATTGCCGTTGCCGTTGCCGTTGCCGTTGGCTCCATCCTTGACCGGGCCGAAAGTGGGCGTCGGGGGAGTGGAGGTGGCGTTCTCGTTGGTGGTCTTTGTGGTGGCAGCTCTGTTACAACATGTTAGACACAAAGACTCTGAGCCATCCTGGTGTGAGACAACCGTAATAACTTGGGCCGGTTTAGGTGCTTCTTCGCAATGGAGAAGTGGGGTAGGCAGAATGGTAGAGGAGGCATGGAAAATGAATGAGGGCGAAGCAAATGGACGCTGGCTACCGAAGGGAAGAGACTCTGGGAGGGACTGATGGCCGTCGAGGCATCACTCTTATGATGGGGTGTCTCGCGAGGGGAGAAAGGGGACGCCCTCCTTGAGGGTCAGTCGTGGAGGCATGATGGACATCGGGCCAGTCACGATACCGGCCAAAGGAGTCGGGCGCGTCGCCCCCGGGTGGTGTTGGCGGACTACGAACACCCGTGTAAGAGACATGGAAGGGAAGCTGATTGGAGGTGGCGACATTAGGTGTCGATGACGATGGAAGTTGGGATATCGTGGGCAGAGACACGTCAAACATGCAGGACCCGACAACTCGACAGGCCCGAAATCCGAAACGAAGCGTTGGCCGTTGGAAAACCACAAGGCACGCTCCGTTTGGTGGTGTTTGGTGGGGTGTCTTTGAAGCCGCGGCGCCCGCCCATCCAAGCCGGGGCCTGTCACGGCGGGGCGAAGGGTCCAGCGTAGAGCCAGGGGTAGCGAGCACATGCTGGCAACTTGACCAGGGGCAACGAAGAGGAGCATGAAGAGCGGTGAAGAAGGCCGCTTTTTGCGAGTCCCAAGACAACTGCATCCATTGTCTTGAAGAATGAGGCGGGGGAGGGGAGGGGGAGGAGAGGAGGGGAAAAAGACACGCAGTATGACGCGTGTATATAAAACAAAGAAAATAGATATATATCATCAGGACGTACCTCTTGAATCTGTTGTTCAGGAACAGAAAGCCGTTGGACTTGCGGCGCTCGGTGGTGGTTTCTTGGGAGACGGAGTTGCTCCTCCTGGTGTCGAAAAGCGCTGGAGACATTTTGGGCAAGGGTATCGAAGGCCGGAACTTGAACAGGAAAAAATGCAAAACAAAACTGAAAATGGGCCAACGCTTCAAGGAAAAGAGAAGCCGCCAAAGCAACGATGGAGCAGCCAGGAATGCAGTGCTCGCGGGTATCGTATCGGGACCAACAACGGATTGATATGAATCAGACGGAGAGGAACATAAAAGCAGACCTGAGCCTGAGGACTGGCTGCGCATCTATATGTACTCTGCGTTCTGGCTGGTCGGTTCGACCCGACGACCATCAGGATCCACTGGTTGGCGGTTGAACAATCAATATTGGCCGTCCGTGAGTCTGTCGAAGAGTCGAAATGCCCATTCAGAGCCTGGGAATCGCCGAGGATACGGCCCACCAGATGGCTGGCCAACTACCTGAACCATGAGTTTTTCAAGCAGGGTCTAAACGAGATGGAAGGTCGACATTGGGCAGCAAATGTATGGATTGGACGGATGGATGGCGACAACGGGACAGACAATCGCAACCACCTCGTCGACCACCACCACGACCGCCCTCACCGCTCGACTGGCCGGTTCGTCGCCAGACGCGTCAAGGCACCTTTCCTGGACGATTTTTTTTTCTCTGGTGCGAGAATCCCTGTTGACGAAGGTCGCCGGGAGCTCGGAACTCATGCAGATTTCTCCCAGGGGCTCCACCCAGTGACATTTTAGCGCAGTTCGCGTTGGAGCCGTTGCTTGGTTGCCCTCCAGATGTCACCAGGGTTTGCATACAGATTCGGCCGATCGCATCCACCGCCCTTTGGTTGCATGAAACATTGACGACGAGAGTGAGGGTGCTTGCCTTGCCTTGAGCCTCTGTCTCTTGTCTTGTTGTCTTTTCAAAGTGATTTCTCGATATCGTCAACTTGGGGCTGTCGAAAGAAAGATACGTCTTTCTTTCGCCTCAACTACCCCTCTTCTGGTGTGAGGTCCGATGTGATGCTGGGAGAGCGGAGTCTGGCCCTCACCGCATGGCCGCGATAATGAGGCCATGTCGTTGGAGATCCTGTCCGTGGGAGTCAAAACGGCGATGCGTGGTTGGCTGAAAACTTTGCTCGCCAGCCTCATCTGCAGCATCTAATGCTGGGCCACGTTCGTGATGCAGACTGCATCGCATGGTATCGCGCGCCTAACGCATTCGCCTCTCGATTTGGCGACACTTACCATATAACTGTGACATTTCGCATCAACGTTCCAAGATTGCGAAGGGGAAGTCTTTCAAGCGTAAAGTGGCCGCCGGTCTGGAGAACTGGCGCTGCTGGGCTGGGTGCATCGCGCGTGGAGACTGAGTTGCGTGCCCATATTTTCGTGGACTCCCCGGTCTGCACATTTGACGATGTCGATCACAACTCCTTCACAAATAGGCATAACTAACTGCACGGCCCATGACATGACTCTTCTTCGGGAATTTCAAGAACACCAAAATTCTTTTTTTCCCTGTCATCTCCGTAAAATCTAGATAGCCCGCTGGTATCGCACACGAGGTTCCATCCAACCCAAAACTCCAGGAAATAGGTACACGAAAAGACGAAAAGAATCCACAAAGCCCCACCCGACGAGGTCAGAAAACCTACTGCCCAATGATCACGCCGTTGGGGAGCTTGAGGCCGATGGGAAGGCCCTTGGTGAACTTTTGCGTAAACGCAGTTCCGTTCCTCTTCGCAATGACCTCTTCAATGTCCTTGTACATATCATAGCTGCACCCACGATGTTAGTTGATTGGCTCCCGAGTCGACGTCCAGGGATGCGGTCACTTACGCATTCATCTCCTCGATGGTGAGTTTGGCCTTCTCGTCCTCAACCTTGTACGTGCTGCAGCTGTCGGCATTGCTGGAGAAGCCTATGCAAGAAGTCAGACATAACAGGGCCCATGAGTCAAGTTGCGTGGTTGATAATCATGGGCGACTCACCGATGCGCTCGTTGATGTTGTAGGCGGCCTTCGCAGCAGCCTGCTGCACCCTCGTAGCACGGGGCAGGCGCACGTCGTTGTACATGGACAGAGTCTCGTTCACGTCGCCGTTGAAGTACTTGGGGTGGAAGAGGATGCCAAGGGCAGCCGCATCTTCAATCGCCATGCAAGCTCCTTGACTTTGGTGAGGCATCATCTGTGCTCTCTGGTCAGTGGGATGCCGGTCATTCGAGAACAGGGATGGAGTTTACTTACAGGGTGTCCTGCATCGCCCAACAGGCAGACCTTGTCTTTGCTGATGTAAGGGTAGGGGTCGCTACCAAGCCGTCAACCTTTGTCTCGACAACCATTCAGTCCAGGGAAAGCAAAACTTACTGCATCCACAGACGCCAGGGCTGGATGTCCATGCCGATGGCGAGATGCGCCTTAACCTGCGCATCCAACTCAGGGTAAGGAGCGAGCAGCTCCTCAACGGGGCGGTCCTCGACGCCCCAAGCTTGGTTGGTGTAGTCGCCCTTGTCTCTGGGGAAGAAGCAGTAGTAGGACAGCAGCTTTCCTCCGTTGCAAGGCGAGAGGACAATCTTGTCCCACTTGCCCTCCTGGCCGCCCCAGTACTCGAGAGCGGCGTCCTGCGAGTAGTCGACGAGGCCGGCCTTGACCGCATCCTCGGTGAGCACGTTGGCGTGGAGGCAGCTCGAGTCGGCGGGTCGCTTCGCCGGCTTCACACCGATCAGGCCCCGCACCGCGCTGCCGATACCGTCGGCTCCGATGATCAGGTCGTGCGTGGCAGAGTGTCCGTTTTCGAATGACACCTTTCCGGCAGCGATGTCCATCTCTTTGCACTACACCAAACACGTTAACAAGCTCAACGTTTCAAGGTCGGCCGGAATGATGTCTCACCTTGTAGTTAACAAACAGCTTGGCCGGCGTTCCCTCTCCGGCCTCCTCGAGGGCCGTGTCCTTGAGCATCGAGTGCATGTATTGACGGTGGAACATGTTGTAAACGTATCCCCAGCGCTCCTCGTAGTCGTCCAGGTCGTACACGCTGACCGGCTCGCCCGTCTTCCAGTCGCGGTTGATGAGCTTCTTCAGCACCACGGGGTCACCCTTCTGGACGTCGACACCCCACTCGTGCAGCCAGCGGGTGCCGTTCGCGGCGCAAGAGACGGAGGCGCCAACCTCTCCGGCAAAGTCGTTGCGCTCGTAGATGGAGACCTTGTGGCCGGCGCGGCGGAGGGCGATCGCAACGGACATGCCGCCGATACCACCACCGACGACTCCGACGTCGAGCTGCCTCCACCCAGCAGTCGGCAAAGAACCCATGGTGACGATTTGGTAATGATGGAAGCGGGACCTAAGGAATATCGGACGAAGAAGTCGATTATGTCGGATCAAGTGGATGAATTCTTCACGATGTCGTTTTGATAGATGCGAGAGGTAAAGTAGCGAACAAGGCTCTCGAAGAACTGCCACGAGGCCGGCATATGTACTTCACGGTCGGCATCATCACTAGGATAAGGTCATGCGTGTATTGCCAATCTGAGCATCAACAGACCCTCCATCTTTGCCCCATCCGTGCGGCCGGCTTGTCGCGGTCGTCGATAACAGATCCCACGCCCGTCCGTCGCGTGCCTCAGAACCGCATCAGATGGGCGGATAAGGTACGGGAATATGGGGGTGCAGCAACCGCTCAATCTAATCCCACTGATAGCTTCATGTTGGAGAGGGGGAAATCTTGAGAAGGCCCCAGACTCGAGGAAAGATGCCCACTCGCTGCGCCAATGACCCGCTGGCGTGTTATCGCCAAAACCACAGCGCCGGGTCTCGGCAAGTATCCGAAATCCCTATCGGAAAGGTGTGCGGGCCGCACACGATTTTGGTGCAATTGCCGCAATCACTGGTGCAGCGCTGGAGGATGACTTCCGCAGGCTCTTCCGTATCACAGTGCACCCGAACAGTATTCCCGCCCATCTCTTACGGATGACGAGGCACGCTTATTGTTCAATGCATATCTAATCTGTTTGGAAATCGTCCCAGCTTTCGCGATGCCGCATGATCTGCCCAAAGCCGCCCGAAAGCGAGCAAATCTAGGCTACTCCGCCCCCAGTAAGCCGTGGCAGTTTAGTGGGCAACTAAAAGACGAATGTTTCTATGGGACTTGGCCGACTAGACCACTAGGTTGGTGTCTGGGTTTGTCGACCCTGAAGTACAGCAGCCGCAACTGAACTCAACGTCGCGAACACTTCCGACGGCGGCAGAAGTCAAATCAACGATGAGGTTATCGTTTGCTGTCTACAGATGCTAATTTGGCTACCGCGTGTCGAAATGCCTTTCATCTCCTTAGCCCAACTCCTGCGTTGGCCGACATGCGCGATGAACTCAAAGGAAGAAAGCAAAAGCTGTCTGTATTTGCTGTCTCATCGCTCATACGATGGGGTTAAGAAAAGCGGTACATATCAAATCTCAAGGCAGTTGACATACAAACTTACCTAACAAGGTTCTCTGTTCAATTTCACCTTACGAAATAGTCGATATTTAGCCACGGACAACGTTTACTGCAAAGCATACGGACTAGTCGACCAGACCCGGGACCGATAGGTTGGTCTCAGTTCCCTTGAAGACAAACATCTGACCAATTTCATAAAACTAACAGCACGCCGATCAGTTGAAACATGGTCTTTACTTGTTCAGATGACGTTAAATCAAGATCTCTGAGTGCTGTAGATATATGCAGCCTGATGGGGCTGCAGCGTTGCACTGTAGTATTGTCAGGTAATGGCCCACAGTGCAACGTAAAGAGCCGAGCCAACGGCATGTATTTGATCGGCCGCCGGCAACTTGGTCTTCGAGTATATAGTGTGTTTGCTCTCAAGAAATGCTCAATCTTCTCACAAATAAGTCAAAGCGGGTACGTTTGTTCTCATGTTCTATTGTTATCATTTTCTCATCAATACCAGTAAGAAGTACTGTCTAGTGCCCCGACCTTATCCAACAGCCATAGGGTGCAGCTGACCCATATCCGATTTAACCAAAACCAATAACGCCTTGATGCTTAAAACTTCCACACACTCCTTCCCAGAAATATTAACCCTGGCCGAACTGAGGGGTGTTGAGAGACATTGCCATCAACAAGCCACCAATCAAACCCGCGCAGGGCAGTGTGATGAACCAACCGGAGAACACAAAGGCAACCTGGCGCCAGTTGACAGCGCGAACGTCCAAGTTCATCAGGGCAACGCCGACAATACTACCAGTCAAACATTGCGTCGTGCTGACAGGGAGGCCAAGACGGCTGGCAAGAAGAACGGTGATTGCGGCACCCAGCTCGCACGAAAATCCTCTTGATGGCGTCATCTTGCAAAGCTTGTTGCCCATGGCTCTGATAATGGAGTAGCCCATAAACCAGAAGCCAGCGCCGAGGAGGAAACCAGCAACAATGAGAATCCAAATTGGGCTTTCACCCTTCTCAGTGACTTCGCCAGTCATGTAGACTTGGTACGCGGCGATCCAAGGTCCGACTGCGTTGGCAACATCGTTGGAACCGTGAGCGATGGACATCATCATAGCGCTGGCGACTTGAGCGTATGTCAACAGGTGCTCCGCACGGTTATCGTATTGTTTGGCCTTGTCGTGAACTGAGGCAAGCTGAGCGTCCGCATGCGTAACGCAGTCCCGGGTGACACCCTGCAGGAAGAAATACTTGATGAAACTCCAGATGCGCTGGGGGTTGTGGATGGGGAGGTGGGCAGTCGGGGCAAGGAACCGTTCTTCGGGCTCAGGCTTCCGCTTGTATTGTTCAACACCCACAGGCACTGCCGTCTTGCCACGTTCCACGTCCTCAAGCGACAGCGGGGCCGGGGTATCGTTGACAAGCTTCTCTCCCTTGTCGGCAGTGGTCTCAGTCTTTTGCTTTTCAATGCCTTCGTTGCCAGCGGCTGGTACATCTCGAGCGAAGTAATCAATGACCACTTCGTCGCCCTTCGCAGGCCAGAAGATGGGGGGATTCTCCTTCCACAAAAGGGGGCCGAGGACGACGTGGCGGAACCTGATGCGGGTGTCTTTCTTCACAAGCCTTCGGTGAGCATAGGGCAAGAAGAAGACGTAAGCAAGAATAAGAGCTCCGAAGAAAGTACCGAGCACGATCGCGCATGCAATGCCGGCACCAAGCTCCTCAAGGGATGGAGCGCCAGGGGCTTCGACGGTGATGAAAAGAGCGAGGACTCCGGCCGTGAATGCAAGATAGAACGGAATGGCCTTGAGGGCTTTCTCGAAGGGATCCTTGCGCTCAAGAACAGCGAACTTGAGACTTCCAAAGAGAATAGCAGAGAAGACTGCCGAGATCAATGGAGCAACAACCCAAGACGCAGCGACCTGGGAGACACTTCCGTCCTTCCAGCCCCAGGACACGCCGGCCTCGGCAGCGATACCGACGCCGACCAGGGCACCGACGATGGTTTGTGTCGTTGAGACGGGGTATCCGATCTTGGTTGCAGTGAGCAACCAGAAGGCGCTGGCGAACTCGGCACAGCCCATGCCCAGGATGAGGGTCGAGGGGGTTCCGCGGAAGCGATCGAGGCCGATGATATTGTTCTTGATCGTTCCGGTGACACGGGATCCGAGGACGACGGCGCCGAAGAACTCGGTGAACATGGACAAAAAGCCGACCTGGGGCATGGTCAGGGTCCGGGCGGCCACCGAGGTGGCGTAGGAGTTGGCGACATCGTTGGCGCCGTTTCCGAAGGAGCTGCCGCAGAAGGCGATGCTGATCAGAGCGATGATCCAGTCATACTGCGGGAGGGCAGCCATGACGGCGATATTGAGGGAGAAAGTCGAAAACTAATATCGGCAACTATACTGACAAGGGAGTAGGAAGAGAGAGTCGAGGGGGTGAAGTAGGAAGAGGAATCTTCACTACGATGATTGCGGCCCTGGGAGGGGTGGAGGCTTGAAGTATAAGTAGAGAGGAGGCTTGTCGGGTCTCTCAGGGTCGAGAGCCACGGGAGAGACCTGGAGCGCCGCGACCTTTATAGAGAGGGTGAAGCTGGAGAGGTTCCCAGCAATGGAGGATGTCTGGACTGGACTCTGGAGACGAGGGCTGGTCAACGTGGGGGAGGAGTGGGTGTTTCTCCTCCTCCCCCTTCTTCCTTTCTTTCTCCTCTCTTGTCAATCAAGGGCCATCGGTCGCTGCTACCCTGGCCATGGTGGTGTTCGCCGCAGATTGAGCCGGTAAAGAGACTTTGGAAAAATCAGATAAAAAATCTCAATTGCACCTTCTCGTCCGTGAAAGTGGCCATCAAGACCCATGCGGTGGATGTTTTGACGGATGCCCAGTCTGCGCCGAGCTCTGCGACCATCCACATCGGCGGCTGGTATTGGCGAGGCGGGTGCCACCATGGATCTTGGCCTTCTTGGCTTTCGAGGTACCGACGACCGATCCGTCAGACCTTTCCAGCCAGTCACAGTCGTTTTCGCAGGCACGTTGCTGTTTCAATACGCTGTCGACGCACCAGGTCGTGCTTGCGACTTCTTGGTGGTGAACTTTCCGTGATGCCTGCCAAGACACGAGATCTGACGCTAGACTCCAGCAAAGACTCAACCACGGCTGCTGTCGCGTGCCCTCCTGCTCTTCTGAGAGCACATGTGGCAATCGACTGGGCAGGAGAGCACGCGAGCAGCTCCCCTTTCCATCTTCATCTCCCTCGGTTCATTCCCTCCACTGAAGACTCGCATCCAGTGTCAAGGCATGTCATGCTGCTCAATGGAACCTCCGAGGCTGTCCTTTCTCCCGGATTGCCCTTCTTGCTGACCGAAGGCCACTGGAGGCACTCATCCTTGATCCTGCACGGCATCCAATTGCAACAAGTCGGCATGAGCGATAATACCCGCAGCCAAGCTCGACTGCTGGCTGCTTATGGCTGGATGATGTACCGTGGGTGAAGCATTTGGGGGATGCGAGTCACGAGTCACGCCTCCACTGCGGCGCTGTCTTCAGCAGTCTGGGCGACCACAGGAATTGTGCGCGCAGCCAAGACTCTCCAGCGAGGGTTATTAGGTTAGCGAGTCTACACAAAACCAAGGTGAGGCCGATAAGGCTGCTGATCTCTCTTCTTTCGCGACCTCCGTCAAGACCTCACGGTAAGGATCAGCGATTTTGAGGGTCCCTTAGTCCAAACTCACCATTGACGGTCAAGATACGTACGTCGGATTCTAGCCCACAGCCTCAGTCAGACGCGTCGCCTCTGAGCTGTCACGGCTGTCTTCCCACAGCATCTCCCACGTGGAGATGTCCATCGCCGCCAACGAAGCATGGCGTACGCCCAACCCGTGATGTCCCCAAGACTTTGACTGTGTGGCTAACTCTAGAGTCGTCTATGTCCTGCGGTGGTACTGCCGCGTGGTTTGGCAACCCTACGCCACTCTGAAACTTTGCATCGCACTTCCGCCAAGAGATGTACACTTGAGATACTGCGTCGCCACTGGGCCCAATTCGTGATTTTCGCTGATTTTTGCCAAGTTGAACAGAGACACGGAGGTGGCTCAATCTGCTTTCGCAATGTAGCTTCGAAGCTATGAACCGCGACGCGTGGGAGCTTGGCAAGCTCGGGAGGAGCTTTTAGGGAGCTGCCGACAGCTGGCGGGAGCGCCAAGGCCTCGCGAGTGGGAACACCGCGATCACCAGAGAACCTTTGCGGAACAATTGGTTGATCAAATAGAGAGGACCCTGGGAATGAGGCCATTTATCTGGTCTTTATTCTTGGCGTGGCATACAGACTGAAGTATCGGACAAAAGACCGTCTTTGACTACTAAAAATACACGAAGTTGACTGCCGTCATGTTATTGCCAAGACATCAACCCCAATCCCAACATGGGACAGCGTGATTTACAGCGGCCCGTGGGCGTTGGAACTTTATATCATTCAAGCTTAAGTCTTATGAGGAAGGCTATTTTAGGCAGTTTCATGACAGAAACATAGTGTTCGTGGGCTTTTGCTTTGGAGATGCCTTCATTTTTGATTGCCAAGACCACGGATAATGCGACCCAAGAAGTCCCGATAGCATCTGAACTGAACCATCCGGGTCAGATGCGCCAATACAGTTCAAGCAAGAATGCCCCTGTCCCATAATTCTGCGGATGTCATATAACATCAATTCTCCGACGATGCGGGATTAGCGTAATGCCACCAACATTGAAACACATGCATGGGACGGCAGTTGTCAGATTATGCTACCACGATTCATGGCAAAGCAACCCCAACGTCTGTCAATGTAAATCCGGAGAGCGCCGTCATTATTTATCCTGTGGGCTTGCAGTGAAAATGTGCCAGTAATAATAAGGCTGATGGATGGGATGATAATTGCCGCTGTACTGATCAACCAGTCTGTTTAATCAGAGCACGCCAAGGGTAGTTATTCGGATTGTCCTCATTTCACAACGTATGATTACGATAATACATCCCACGAGCGTGTGATTCTCCGAAGCAATGCATTCGCGCATAATGTCTTCTGCCAAATGCTGACTTGAATTTGGAGTATAACGGCCAATACAGTCCCCTTAACTTCGCTCCTGGTATCTTACAAACAGCCACTTAACCGGCAATCCCCCTTACGCAGTGTTGTAATCGAAAGTGCGCTTATTTGGTATCCTCGGTTCCGCTTCCCCAGAATTTCTTGTCAACCTTGTCATCGGCAGCTGGTTGCGCTCGGTCGTGCTTCTTCTCGAAATCGCGGTTGTGCTCGTCGACCTCGCGCTTCTGCTCCTCAGTGAGCTTGTCCGGCCCCTGTCCCGGCACGCTGGAGTTTGTGATCTTGGGCTGGGGAGGGGACGACTTTCTTGCGTCCGCCGCGTCTCGCATGTCTGTTGACTCCAGTCCTGGTTTGTCGCTGAGATGACGTCGCGGGGCGCTAGCTGCGCGAAGGGCGAAGGGCAGAGAGCGCGCTTGCAGCGCGAGTGCGGGAAGTACCCTTTGGCGAGTTGCTAGGTGTGTCATGATTGTGATTTGATTGATTCGGTCGTTATTTTGTGTGTAATCTCGTGTGGTTGAAGCTCTGGAGTTCTTGGGAGGTCGTTCTGATAAGGGAGCTTGAGGAGCTTGGGGAGCTTGCCGCTCGACCTCATGATGTCATCAAGCCACGCCAGCTAGGGGAGGACGGATGCAGCAGCGATCGGCAATTGTGTGATGGGATTTGTGCAAGGAGGATCATGATGACATATGGAGGTCGCCCGTGCCCCAGGACATGATTGTTTATCATTCTTGATGTACTGTCGGGCGCGACGAATGGGAAATGATAATCCGAGCACGGTTGGTCTCACCCGGGTTTTGCGAGTTGATAAGGCAGACACGCAGAGCACCGCAAATGTCAGCCACGTGCCCTGTAGATCATGCGCATCCTAGCAATGGAGTACTGCTTGCCTACAGACCAGTTATGCGCGAATGAATAGGATCGCTAGCGAGGGTTACGCAACATCTTGTGCCGTTAGGGCAAATGCTTCAAGAAATGTTCTAGAACTCTGGCCTAATTTCCTCTACAGCCCTTAGCCTTGAGTCTGAACATGCATGATACAAACTCATTGTATCGTGAACGACTTGATCAAAGTTTTGAAAGCGCACATGTCACATTTCAAGAACTCCTCGTCGGCAGTTAATTACCTAGCTGGTGAGTGTTCATAGAGTTACAGCTGTCTCGGAACAGCATCGTATCACACCGTTTTAAAAGATAAACGGTGCCTCGGATCTCCAACACTGCGTCCGCCGCCTTTGAAGTCGGTAGTCGGGGACCACGACCTCCCGATTCGGTGGGTTCGTTTTACCGAAGATGTCGCGGTGCTTGAATTGATTGGACGCTATGCAACTGCGATCCGCAGACATCAGACGATGAACCAAGATGTCTAAGATATAATTCCACGGATTTGGAAAAGTGCGTATTGATCAATGCTTATCTTTTCCTGCGTGAGAGTTGTGATTCTTCCTCGTTATCTTGAAGGACCATGGCCTCTTTCAAAATCATTATCATCGGCTCTGGGCTAGCCGGCAGTTTGCTTGCCAATGGTCTCGCCAAGCACAACATCGATTTTGAAGTCTATGAGCGCGCAGAGAAACACTCGAAGCGCGAGGGATTCCAGATCCGGCTGGGCGAGGGAGCTCTTATCGGCATGCGCGCATGCTTGGAACAAGAGCAAATCGATTCTATTGCCAGACGGTTTGCTCGCTCGACTGTCTCAAACCCACCCATCGTGTACGACAAGCACTTCAACAAGTTGTTTGAGCCAGGGAAGATGCCGGGATATCAGAGGTCGACCCCGATCAACCGCGTATCTCTGCGAGAGGCTCTCTCCGAGCCACTTCACAAGATGGGAAGGCTCCACAATGAGAAGCGACTTACGAACTACGAGATACACCGGGATGGCAGTCGGCGCTTTGTCAAGGCCTTCTTTGATGATGATACGTCTGACACTTGTGATGTTCTCATCGGGGCGGACGGAAGTGGATCCAAGGTAATAGCTGCGCACCTATCTGTGAATCTTAGGTATCTGGGGCTGACAGATCCAAGGTCAATTGCCTCTTAGGGCTCAACAATCTAGAAGAGGTCAGTTCCTATTATGGATTTCTTGCGAGGAAAGACTTCCCAGTCTCAGTCTTCAACGATATTCCTCAACAGCTGCATTCTCCAGTAGGTACTATTGATGGCGGGGCCACCCTTTTCTTCCAAGGTGAGAAACGACTTATAAATCTGCTTACTACCCCTCGAAATATTGACGGCTTGCCTGATAGTGTACCTTCCAAGAGAAATTGGAAACGCCGCCGATTCAAAACATAGCTCTGAACAGGGCATATCTACCATGCTTGGAATAGGATGGCACCGTGATCGAATGCCTCAAGAGTTTGACACATTAACAACGGAGGAGAAATGGGATGCAGCTGAGCTACTTATCCGCGATTGGTCCCCACAACAGTAAGTGAATCAGCCGTTAGTCTTTATCGACGAAATACCCCGAGCTTTGTAGCTGTACTTACGTCGAGTCTCTCCAGTCACCAAATCTTCAATATGTTTCGCGGACAAGATATGTATTGCTGGACTCCGAGGGTTTCTTCTCGCCCTCCTCTCGACTGGCGTCGTGCTATAGCTTCACCCGATGATGAACGCCTTGGAAACCCGCATGTGTGGCTCATTGGAGATGCCATGCATGCGATGCTTCCGTCTAGGTACGCAGTGGATGACCATAGCCCCGCGAATATTCAGGATTTCACTGACTTATTGCGCTAGGGTATGGGCGGCAACCAGTCCATGCTTGACACTGCCGACGCTCTTCCTCTCCTGACTATGTTGGCGGAGAAGGCAAAGACAGCAAACGGTACTCGTGAGCAAGACTTTATCGAAGCGTGTATGGCTTACGAAGCAGCCGTCATACCTCGCGCATTTGAATGGGTTAGACAAAGCGGAGGCAACAACCCACTGGTAAGCTGCTCGAGAACATATGTTTGACCGGCGCTAACGCAGAATTGTAAGGCGTCCGACACGTCAAAGTTCCAGGCCAGGGCAGTCATGCGCCTGCTTTCCTTCATTGGCGAAGTCTCGACGTTCTGGAAATGGATGGTCTTCAAAATCACTGGCGTGGACAACTCCAAACAGGCGATTGACTTGTTGTAACGGTGTTGGAGGATGGTTTTGAAGTCCGTATCGCATCTCATGATTGTATCACCGCTTCTACTCAATACTCAGAACTCCAAGTTTGGCAACACGCGTACTATGTTGAGCGCCATTGTACTTCGGCGCAATTCGGTTTGTCAGCTAGGATCAAGCGGTGGTTCAACTCCCCCAAATGCGCCTATTCGAATCGCTTCAACTGAGATTCCCAACATGGATACGATTGTGCTCGCCTCCACCATTTTCATGATGACAATTTCAACTTCGCTGTCACCAGATACTATCGTTGTGTTTATTTCGACCAATATCCCATCGACTGCTGCCCGACGCCAGTACGTAAAGTATCTATCCGCAATTTCCCTAATTCTACTCTCATATGAGTTTCTCATTCGCTCAGAGAAAGGGTCGATCCTTCGGAACAATACGTGATTAGATATACCCCGTATTTAAATGTACTGGCGTCATGTAGCAGCCGATGGGATAGTGCTGTTCGAATGTTCCTCGTGGACTCGTCAAAGTCCGGCGCATTCGGGCACCTCGGGATGGTTAGTTGAGTGCGCAGCAATATGATACCACAAGAAGAGACAAAATAGCTTGGTGGGAAATTGCGCGAAGATTCAGATCAATCGATGCTCGTTCAGTATCCTTCTGAAAACCAATGTGTGTTGCCCGCAAGGCTTCATCATTCTTCAGGCCTGACACAACTTCGGGATACATTGGATTATGTTGGCTTTTTCCAACCTCAGGAACCAGCGTACTGCATCTTCCATCCATACGATATCCGTGTTAGTAAAAGTCTTAGGAATTAAATTCGCAGCCTTTTTGAATGGTCTTACAGCCGGGAGTGACCGAGATTAATGCATGGATTTGCAAAAGTGTTTTGTGCCTGGACTCTCACTCTCCACATAACACAATCTACGCAGTTGTTTTTCGCAAGGAACCAACGATCAATCGCACAATGGCCACGTTTTTGCCGCAACATTTGTCCGAGCAGGACAAGGCAGAAGTGGACCCGAAACTCGGCAGTGCGACATGATGCGGGGGGGAGAAGACCGCTGCCTACAAGCCACCAATAATTGACGAATCGAAGTTTATTTGATTACTCTAAGAATCTGGGGCTATGTTGGAGAGCAATGCCCATCGAGATCGTGTCCACTGTGGACTCAATGTAACGATCGTAGAAGAACATCCCCTGGTTGTGACAGCTGATTATTGCAATCTAAGCGGGGTGTGCCTGCGGGCGAGGGCTCTTCCCCGTCGGGGCACTGAATGATTGAGTTGCAACGTCGGGATACGCGCACGGTTACGGCCGTTTTGCTGAGCTGAAGTGAGGTTATGCTGGACGTCTGTAGGTAGGGGTATAGTGCACTATTAGGATAGGTCTACTGACCCCTAAATCCCTAAATCCCTAAATCCCTAAATCCCTAAATCCCTAAATCTATAAATCTATAAATCTATAAATCTATAAATCTATAAATCTATAAATCTATAAATCTATAAATCTATAAATCTATAAATCTATAAATCTATAAATCTAT
>JAKMXC010000243.1:0-77772 GCA_025328345.1 Colletotrichum sp. SAR11_59
ATATAAAAAGAAATAGAGATCTTAGAATTTTTTAGCAATTTTAACTTAAAAGTAAAAAGGTTAAGTAAGTATTTTTATAAGTATTAAGTATTATTATAAGAAGAAATAGCTTATATAAGTAAATAGAGGCTTAGTTAGCCTATAATAAAAAAGACTAAGTAGATAAATAAGAAATATACTTATTTTTATACTTTTTTCGTTCCTCTTAATAACTTTAATAACTATCCCTCTAGAAAAGCTTTTAGGATTCTTTAGCCTAACCTATAGGAAAAATTTATTAATCCTCACCTTTTAAAAATTAACTAAAAATAAACGTTTTTAAGCTCCTCTAGCCTTAGTTAGCCTTACTTTTATTTTCTTTCTTAATTCCTATTATACTTCCTTAATTATTTAAAGTAAAAATAGGGGAGAATACTATAGGGGTAATACTACTAAACTTCTTCTTAATAGCCTATTTTCTCCTAAGAGATTATATAATCTAAGATATAAAAAGAGTAGAAAATATAGATAAAATATAAGTTAGTTAGGCTTATATTTATGTTTTTACTTTTATATCTCTTATAGTTAACTAGAAAATCATAATATAAGTGTTTAGGTATTTTTAGGGGGTTTTCCGCTTAGAGTGGAGTGCTTAGTATAACTAATAAGTTTTCTCTCTTACCTTATTATAATAGGTTCCTAGGTATATTACTTTATATAGGTTATTATAAGAGTAAATAGACTTATTATTAAAGCGTTACTAGAAAGAATATACTTAGAACTAAGATATAAGAAATAAGGTTAGTAATCTATAAAGGTAATATTACTTTTTTTTAAGAGTTTCTTTACTTCTATACTATCTTTATAGTCTCTAATATAAAAAGTATTATTAAAACCTAAATACTAAATACTTATCTTTTATAGTAAGTATTTTAAGATAATATTAATATAGAAGTTATTTATAAAGGTAATATCCTAAAACGTTAAGTTTTAAAGTCTATTTACTCTATTTAGGATATTATAAAGGACTTTTATACTTCTTACTATAATAAGATATAAGGTTATACTTACTTTAACTTACCCCTTTATTTTATAAATAATAAAACTTTCTTTAAAGAGGGAGATATTATTAACTAAGTAGAAAGTATTATAGTTATCTAATATTATACTACTTAAGAGGACTTCTAAGTTTTAAGTATAAGTTATATAGATCTTATTAAGTTTAAGTTCTAATATAAAGGTCTTTACTTCCTCTATTTTAATTATAGTAATAATATCTTTAATAATAATATAAGCTATTATATTAGAGGGAAGGTTTATTTTAAAAGTAGAAGTAGTAGTTAACCCCTTTACTCTATTAAAATTATTCTTAAGTAATCCTTTCTTATTCTAATTCTTACTATTACTAGGTTTAAGAAGCTAAAGTTCTTTATAATAAGCTACTTTTTATAAACTATCTTAGTATAAAGCTTAAAGTACTTTAGTTTATTAATTTTAGAATAAATTTAAGTTACTTCTTTAGAACTTATATAAACTTCTTTATTTATAAGAGTAAACTTAAAGTAGTTATAAGTAGATAAGGTTTACTTATAGTCTCTTCTATAAATATAATATAAAACTAACTTACTTTATAAAGGCTTTTCTAAAGTAAGGTTACTAGAGATTATATTATTAGATTATCCTATTAATATTATAAAAACTTTATTAATATAACTTTTTAAATAAGTTCTTATTATATCTTTATAGAAAAGGTCTTTAAATATATTAATATATTAAGTTATACTTTAGATCTTAGCGTTAGAGCGTTCTTACTTAATAATATTAATAAACTTTAGATTAACCTAAGAAGGAGTAAAGTAGTATTAAATTACTTAGAGGAAGGTTTTTAATATAAAAGTTCTTTATACTTTAAATAGCTTATACTAAGAAGCTTTAAGAAGTATATTTTAGAAGTTTTTAATCTAAGTATTAAGGTTAATAGTAGAAACTACTTAATCTAAAACTATAGTATATTCTTTATAGATTATAGTAAAGTTACTTAAGTTATTTAGAGCGTAATATTACTTTAGAATATAGATTAAAGTATAAAAAGTATAGTTTCCTTTCTTTAGGAGCTCTACTTAGGTAAGTATAAAGATCTTTTCTAAAATAGTATTTTTAATTTACTTATCTAAAGCTTTATATACTTACTCCTTTTATATATATTTTACTTTATAAATAGTATATATAGTAAAGTATAAAGTATAAAGTTTAAAGATATTTATAGATCTTTTAGTAAAAAAAGTAAGTATAACTAATATAAGTAGTAATAAGTTATTAATAGTTTCTTTAAATTCCTCTTTTTTAGAGTTTTTATCTTAGTTAGTATTACTTTTTATTATAGCTTCTTATATATTTAGAGTAGTAAGAGTATATAAAGTAACTATTTTATTATAAGTTTCTTATTCTACTTTATAATATTTATATTATTTTTTATTTTTTTTTTAAATTTAGTTATTAAGTAATAGTATATTTTTAACTTTATTTAAGTTAGAAGAGGTATTAGAGGTATTATCTAAGTTAATATATTTCTAAATATCTTTAGTTTTTACTTCTATTTAAAAGGTAATATATTAAACTAAGAAATTATAATAAGAAGTAAATTTATAAGAAATACTTAGGTTAGTAGTTACTATTATATTAGAAGTATACTATAAATTAAAGATAATTATAAGAACTAAGTTTAAAAATTAAAGTAGAATATAATAAATATAAAATAGATTAAATAAAATTATAGTTTATTTTATAAATAATAGTTTAGAAATATAATATAAGCTAAGTTTATAATTATTATAAACTAGCTATAATATATATATATAATACTTATAAGAATAAAATAACTTAATTCTTTCTAAATTAGAGTTTAATATAAAAAGTCTTTTTAAAGAATAGATCTTAATACGCTAGAATATTATTAATCTAAATAAGTAGGTTAGAAGTAGGTCACCTTATACCTTCCTCTAGGCGTGAGGCTGCCTTGGATGCTTAAGGGTATCATGACATCTATGTTGTTCGCGAGGAAGAAATAAAATCAATGGAATCTAAACATTAAAGAACCGAACTTGGAAGACAAAAAAGCAAACAGCGCAACCGCCCTATTCCTAAAATAGAACTCCCGCGCCTAGTACCCCCTGCCCCAGGCGAAAAGAAATCAATCTAATGACCCTGACGTCCCGCAACGTAATGTTAGACCCCAAATCCAAATTCCCGAGCCACTCATGACCAGAATCAACAAGCAATATTCATGATTACTTGCGTCTCCTGTTCAATGCGGGCTTTCCCCGAGAAAACTTGACTTTCTTCTTGCCGAGGAGGGGTTTGCCTGCGCCAGCATGCGTCATAGGAGGGCGGGGTCTACCCATTTGCTCGTTGACTGTCGAATGATTCCGGGTAACGGCGGCAAGTGTCGTGGAGAGAACAAACGACCCATTCAGAACAAGTGCGGTAACTGAAACCCCCTTCAGGTGGTGGCCCTGAGAATAGACAATGTCCCCATGTGTCAGTTTCAAAGTTGAGGTCAACTCCTCATCGCTATTGAGCAAAGCCCAAGTTCCTTGGGTGGTGAAAAATGTAGCACCGATGGACATGAGACCAAAGCCCATGCAAAGCCCGGCACAAGCCATGGTCCACATGCATACGGTGCGTCTCGACCCCGCAAGATAGAAGAAGAGGGGAAAGATGGCAAATAAACCTGCGGCCAGTACCAAGAAGAACGCTGCCCACGCCAAGCCAGGAGTGAGAATCTTTTCTTTAATATCTCGCGCGGCAAGGAGAAGCTTTTGAAGCATGGTGGTGTCGAGGGTTGTGTCATCTTCCAAGTCTAGTTCGTCACGGAAATGTTTCAAGACTTTCGCCCCGTAATTGGAACTGTCGGCGCTTTCGCTGTCATCGTCGGGGAAGAAGTAGACTTCTTTGCACCTGCTGAATGCCCCAGAGTCGGAATCTGTCTGGATTTGGGCAGAACTGTACACACATATACCTGATGAAGGTTGTCAATCACACTAGTTCCTCTGAGCTAGCATCATACAGGAATTCACCAGAATATCCTAAAGTCACATTCATCTGTGAACCCTCTGTACTTAAACCAACGACGTAGGAATTCTTAAAGAAGGTTCCGGACGCGGAAGAGCCCCATAGTAACAACCCTATTGCCGAGTTAGCTAGGCTGCGAGACAGACATAGTTCGTCGGTGGACGTGAGTTCGCGACATTCTTACCATGAGCAATGACTGCGCCAGCCCACAGCAGGTAGGTTACACTGCCAAAGAAAAGTGTGTGACGCGTTTTGGATCCTTGATACATCTCGTGTACGATGTTGATGACGACGGTCAATGATAGGTTATCGATAAAAAGAAATAGACGCTTGGAAAAAAGACTATTTACATCAGGAGCTGTACAGAAGATGGCTTTGATTTATTGAGGCCTTGAAAACCGATGCTGATCAACAGTGCAAGTGCAGAAGTCCGCCAAAGAAATAGTGGTGCTTTTGTATGTCAACAGCTTCCCCTCTCACGAGCACGACGATGGAGGACCAGGCGACCAATAGCTTCGTGTGGTAGACTCGTCGCATGGCATGCCGCCTCACTATTTGTCAGATCTATCTTTATTAGATGTGGCTTTCTTCTCAGCCCAGCCTGACTGCAGCGAGGCAGAGATCATGCAAGCCTTCACAGTGGCTGAGACGAAGACCACATCGTCTTGGCGCCCAACAGCCGGCATACCAGCTTCTTGCAGCCTTGAGATTGAAGTTTGCAGAAGACACTATTGGGGGCCAGAATCTACCTAGGACTGAGTAGATGATTTATTGCATGACTAAGGGCCGCACTGCTACATCAGCTTCATATCAATAGCCACCAATTTGCCGCTTAGACGTGAACGTAGTTATGTACTATCACATACTACAGCGTCACGAGGCAAGACGTACAGAGGTAAACGCCTTCGGCATTCAACCTAGGAGTCTCTATCTAACACTAGGTATCCAACACAGAGCTTCTCCAGCAGGCCGAAGATACAAACTTCATGATAATTTACAATAGCAGATGACAAAGCAGGCCAACTCATTAGCCCAGAAAAACAAGAACAGAGGAGGCAGAAAGCAAATGCCAGCTGCAGTCAGCGCCAAGGTAAATAGAACAAACTTAGAAATAATATTGATATATATATGGTAGCCAGGGAAGGTATCATATCCCATCTACAATACAGTCAGCACAACCGTAGCCGCGCCAAAGACAAACAAGTAAGGTACTCCAAAACGCGCGAAGAAGGTAGCGTAATTATGGTGAACCTTCTAATAGGACTTCAGCCGAATTACTCTATACCACAAGTTAAGTCGCGTAAGCCGGATCTCCCCATAATAATACCGTGGAGAGACATCCCTATCACGCAGAGTGGTAAACCCTCGAATGAAGAGACACCACATGTCCCAGTCGACGAAATCGGGCAGAAGTTTCTGCTTCTTTGCGATTTCAAAGTCCGATTCGTGAACAATGAGTGAGGAGTATGTCCGAAGGAAGCCGAGCGCGTCGAGGATCAGCCGATGGCCATCATTGTCCAGAGCCTCCTCGATAGCCGCCGTCCAAACACCGTAACTGAAAAGAAACTTTGGGATTGGTTTGATGAATATTCGGTCGTAGTACCATACCAGATGCAAATCTGGCCGCTCGGTGATGCAGATGCGCCGGCTGTTGAAGAGTTGATGGTGTAGCGGGTTGATGTTGTGCCGGTTTGATACCAGGAATAGCATCCAGTACAGCCGTCTCAGCCTTTCCGTGGAAAGTTCTCGAATGAGAAAGTTCTTTACTTCCTGATCGTTGTCTATCGGCATTGTAGAGTAGCCCGGTATAGAGCTCTGGAGCTGAACCAGCTGACTCTGCTCATCAAACGGGATGGTGACAGCCTCCTCAACGATGGACCCCATCTTGACCAGATTTGGCGTTTCTGCTGATGATTTGAACTGGAAAGATTGAACAAATCCGCGGGTTTCATGCAGAAGAATGCAGCTGAATAACGTTTTAACCTGTCTCGAACGGGGCTGACTCGAAAACGGTAAGCTCATGCCCAGATGAATGAAGGCGTGATCTGTGGTGCAACCCTGCGAAGCTGAATAGCCTTATCGGGCCGCCCAACAATTCTAAGGACTTGATGCAGGCATGCCTGATGATGCTCGCTCGCCATGATGCATCGCATGATGAAGAATCTTGTGACGTGAACACCGAGCCTCTTGACAGGCAAGCGCTAGGACGCCATTGCGAAAAAAGCCACTCAGCAGCCACGGACCGCCGCTTGCACCCACAAGAGATGCCCCCGGTCACCAAAATCATGAGGGTCTGGAGAAGGCTGGCCAGTGAGAAGGGAAGTGCTTAGTGACGACCTGACCTCGACCTGACCTCTGCGGGAAAATGCAAGTTTGACATGTGTGGGCGTGAGAGCGCATGAGAGAGGCGCAGGAGGTGGTATTGCATGAGAATGCATATGTGTGGTGTGGGGGGCTCTCACAACTTTGGGGTACTCGAGCTCGATGTACCTTTTGTTTTCTCATGAGGCAACAGGAGTGCACCGATCAAGCTTCAGCAAGCGCCAAGACAGTCAGCCCTGGGCGATGTGTTGCTCCAGCCCCAGATTTGTGGAAGTGTAAGCCGCCGTTTCAAGAGCCTGATCGTGAAAGGAAATGTGCTCAATGATGTCGAAGCCATGATACCCTTAATAACATGCAGGCAAGCCAAGGGGCTGACCGCAAGAAGTCTGCGTTTTAATCACTTGAATAATTCATATTCTAATATTTTCCTTCATCTGTACCGTTTACGAATCACTACGAGTGTCTAGGATTGCGATTGAGATCTTGTGTCTTCGAAGACTTCAAGCCAATATGGAGAAGCCTTCGAGCGACCAACCCCGAGAAACAAAACCAAAGGAGTCAAGTGGAATTGAAAGTCTCATCCGGATACCTGAAATCAAGCGACAGGACCTTAGACTCAAGCTTCTGTATGAGAATCAAGATGTAGACGAGATTGAGGTTGAGTGAGTCTTGTCTCCCGAACTATGAATGAAGACCTAAGCTTTTGATGATGGTCACTAACTCACATGCCAACAGCATCGTGGCTGTCCACGGTATCATGGCCGACCCTAATACGACCTGGACCCATAAGAAAACCAACACCAATTGGCTTTCTGACCCATCAATGCTCCCAGAATCATTGAAAGGCCACAAAGCAAGAATTATGAGCTTCGGATACGACTCAAGATGGTTCGGAAAAGACTCTACGAGGCAGTCTCTGTACAACCTTGCCGAAGACTTCTTGTACCAGTTAAATCAGACTAGAGAGGTATGCCTGATGTTCGCAACTTGGATGACAATCATTGTGCGGATAACTGATGTCAAGCACATTAGGCATGTACCCAACGTCCAATAATCTTGATTGCCCATTGTTTTGGCGGACTTATCGTGCAGAGCGTACGTAATGACCGAGTCGTTCCTGCGAACTGACTGCAGCAACTTACTGACAGCTTTCCAGGCCTACAATAAGTCGTGCATGCAACCTGGAGACTTCCCGGGAGTTTCGCAGTCAATGAGAGGAATGGTGTTTCTCGGGACGCCCCACTCTGGTGTCAACGAAGGCTCCTCCATGTCCAGACAAGGCGAGATTCATGCGGCTATTGTTGCTAGCAAGATGGAAATACAAGACAATGTGTTGCAGTCCATTATGCGGGACAATGATGTCCTCGAGAGCACCCGCGCCGAATTCACAAGGAAGGTTAGCACATCTAAGCCGCCACCGAAGATCTTTTGTTTTTTTGAGCTCCGGCCAACCAATTTGGGTGCCATTGTTGGAGCGCAACTACCAAAGGTAACCAGTCGAGCAAGAATGACAGCACCATCTATCCTGAAGAAGTTTCACTAATGTCGCCGTTGCAGGAGTTTCTAGTTGGTGAGTCGTCGGCAACACTGAGTGGGCATGAGAGACAGGGACTCGCTGTGGACCATTTCTACATCAACAAGTTTGAGGACAAGTTCGACAACCACTATCGCAACGTTGCATACCAACTTTTGAGAATGCTTAAAGAAGCCAAGATGCATTCACAAGATGCAATCAGTGGTACGGCACACTCTCTATTCGAGCTGAGACTTCTGTCTAACTGTTAAGGAAGCATCGGGGAGTGCACCGTCGCCCCCTTTGGATGGCCGACTTGCTGTACTACCGGGCCTCATCGGAAAGCGTCAGAACTTTGCCCCACGTCAGAAAATTTTGGAACGACTTGAGGAAAGACTATCTAAGAGAGGCATGGCTGCCTTGTGCGGAGACTCAGGAAGCGGGTAAGTTGACCATCCACCACAAAGTGCTCGAAATCATTCGTTTGAGATTATGGTTTATCCAGGAAAACTCATGTTGCGGTGGAGTATGCCGACCGATACTTGCATCAGATTGGCAGCAACTGTCAAGTTCTCTGGGTCAACGCCGCCAGCCCAGACGAATTTGAGGTATCATTTAAGAGAATTGGAGCCAAGCTCCGTGTGTCACCCTTGGGACTCAGCCATGACGCGTATCTTTCTGCAGTCAAGGAACACTTGAAACACGAAGAACAGTGGTTGATGATTCTGGATGGTCTCAATGACGACGAATCCCTGCATTTCACCGACTCAAATCCTGGGCAAGAGCCAAAGCCACTTCTGTCCTTACTGCCCAAGCCTTCGGAAAACCACAGGCTGCTGATAACGACAACGAAAAGAACTCTGGCCCTGCGACAAATGAATTCGAAAGACAAGAACGTTCTATCAGTGGGTGATCTGACACGGGAAGACGCTTCACGCCTTCTTCTAGGAAGGGTCGCCAGTAGCTCTACTAACGGAAAGCGTATCGGAGAGATCATCAACATTGTTGGTGATTCCGCCGGTGCACTCGAGCTTGTGAGACTCTGTGGCATCGTCACACAGACAGCCTTTTCTTCCCAGCTACTCGACCTCTTGGGCAAGCATTGCAAAGGGAACCAGGATGGAGAAAGCCCGAAGCCGGCTTGGAACTTGCTCTGGAATTCTCTAAAAGCCAGAAACAGTGAACTAGCATATTGGTTCCACATCATCGGACTTCTGGATCTCCAGATGATACCCAGTATCTTCTTCTCTAACAACGAGAGGAAGACCTTACTCGAAGAGCTCACCAGAGTGGGCTTGGTGGAGCATTCCGATGGAAGAAGCTTCTATCGAGTGCCAGCATTCTTCCGCCAATGTCTTGAATCTACAATCACCGAGAAGCACCGGATGGACGCAGAGGCTGCATTGCTGCAATCCGCGAATACCAAATTCGTTGAAGAAGATCGAAGTGTTCTCCTTCCGGTCGCACTAGCCGCTTTGAAGTTGAAAGCCACTCGTCCGGACGCCAAGAGAGAACAAGAAATCTTACATGAAAAGGTGGAGAGCTACCGACAAAAGCGCCAAACCAGCTTGAGCCCGGGCATTGGGTATCTCCCCGATGATCCTAGGCGGCTGTCCGCAGGCAATGGCTGGGATCAACTTCGACTAAGAACCCTTGAAGGCTCATTGAACCAGCACACAGGCCTTCCTAATTCTAATCAGCGATCTATTTCTGGAGATAGTAGCGGCTGGCCGTCATGGCAGCGTCTCCAGCAGAGGTTGATGGATCCCGAATGGGAGAAGAAGCGTGAAACACTCAGGAAGGAGAGCAGCGTCGCTGCTCAAATCCTGTCTCACGGTCGGCCACCAAAAGGCTCTGGAGATGCAACAAGTATCTATAGACGTGTGATCGACGGCTACTGCGCTGAACCTGAAGAATACCTCAAGTTGGCAAGCTTGCAATACAACTGTGCCATCGCACAAGGCTCAGAGGGAATGGTAGATGATGCGGCTACTACATTTCGCCAGGCACTCCAGACTATCCTCTCTGGGGATGACCCTCGAAGTCGGAACATCGAGTCAACAAAGTTGTATTATCGGATCTACACCGACCTTGCGAGCATGTACGTCTCCGACGGGCGCTTCGCTGAAGCTGAGGAGACATTCATGCACTTTCTTCCAAGTCAGGCCAGAAACCTGGGACAAGATAGTCAACAGACTCTGAAGACGCGACATGAGTTTGCTCGCCTACTTCAAGAACGTGGTCAAAGCGAACTCGGCGGCCAGGAACTTGAGAGAATTCTCAGAGCAAATGAGCGTGTGCTCGGCAAAAATCACCGAGACACTCTTACGGTTCGATGCAGCTTTGCGACGCACCTTGCGAAGAGTGGAAAACGAGATGAAGCTGTCAAAATGCTGTTGTCTGTGTGGAGGGAGCAGGAGAAAGCATTGGGAAGTTCACACCGTGAGACAGCTGCTACTCGGCAGCTGCTTGACGAGCTTCAACAGTCCCAGCCTGGTGTAGCATGATGGCACTGGCTTATTTATGTTGTGTTGTATGATCGAACTGCGGAAGAAAAGTTAGAAGGGAAGAAGGAGTGTTGTATGATCGTTTCTTTCGGGAATCGCGAATCGCGTATGTCCGCGTTCTGTCGCTATTGTTGTCGAATAGAATAATTTGCTTTTGTCTTACTCATACATTTATCTTATCGTTGACTTCTCTGGAAAGACATGCTGATCAAATTATATTCAAGTCTGCAAGGCCGTGTAACATTCCTATTGCTGCGAAGTTAGAATCCCATGTCCTCCATTAAATAGAAAATACGATGATCAAGAGCACTAGTAGTAACAATAACAAGTACGTCAGAAGCGACGATAAGAATTATAGAGGAGATAATAGGAACGTTCCATGACGACCTAGATAGCAGAGACGACGATAATAGGAACAGCAATAACGATAAAGGCAACACCAGGGAAGACAGGGACGATAGAAAGGCAAGATACAGACGTGGACATGGGAAACGTAGTCGCTGTAGCATAGGAAGTCTCAATTATTCTTGTATAGTCGGACGTATCAGCTTTAAGAGAGGTGCAAATTCAATTATGTCCTACTATCTATAGCGCTGATTGTAATGCAATTTGTGCCATATGCTCGGCCAAGTTCCATGCATGTTATTCATTATCGTTGGCCCCGTCTCTGCCGATCGTAACCGCCAGGTATTGAGTTGTCCTGACTTGAAGGCTGCTGATTTTGTCGACGTGCATTGCGTGCTTCAGCTTGCTGCGCGGCCGCAGCCGCCTGAAGCATACTGGTCTGTTGCTGTCGCTCGAGTCTCAGCTGGTGCTGCCTACCCTCGATTTCTGCTCTATGCGCCGCCTCTTCTTGTTCACGTCGCAGTTTATCCGCATGATCTCGATCACGAATGCGTCTCCGCTCTTGGTCCACTCTCCGACGAGCATCCTCATCCAGAACGGCCTTCGACATGCCGACAGCCCCGGCCGGTTGAAGTGCCTCAAGCTGATGTGGCTCAAACTGGGCAAAGAAACGGTCTTGGCAGGACTTCTCCGAGAGAAGACGCATTAGGTGTGGCATATGGCTAGGATCGCCCGGGTAGAGCTTGTGCTTGAAATACATGGTCGCTGAGTAGGCGTATTTGATCGAAGATTTAGTGTCCACGTGAGTGAAAAGATTGTTGTCGTGATTGATGTATCGCCACAGCTGGATATCGAGCAAGGCTTTCGTGATGTGGTAGGGTCGTGTGTTATTGAGCGCTAGGAACAGAGCATTCATGCTGTTATGGGGGGTGAGCGGATCTGCCTTAGCCTTTTCAAGAGTGCGGATGGTGTCTTCTAGCTCAGGTGAGATATTGCTGCAGTTGCTGCGATAGCAAAGTTCTTGAAGCGCCGTGCGTCCTTCATGGAGGCTGCTGGGGAAGTTCGGTTCATGCTTTGCCTTAATGAGGACTTCGATGACCTCGCTGTGCATGTTTCTTGCTGCCTCATGAAGACTGCCGTCATTGGGTGCAGCCTTCGCTTTGAGAAGAGCTTGAAATGCAGTCGTATTGCCTCTGCCGGATGCGAAGAAGAGGGCGGTACGTCCAGTATTGTCGCGATCACCTGGCTTGGCCCCAGCTTCAAGTAGCTTGACAATAAGTTCTGCGAGGCCGAGCTGGGCCGCAACTATCAATGGCGTAACGCCAGACTTGGACCGAAAATTGACGACATCTCCTTGGATTCGTAAGCCCTTATTCATCATCAAGTTAGGCCTAGACGTGACTTACGATGTGCTTCAACTAGAGCCACCAGCATTGACACCGCAATGCCAAGTTTGTCGTTCTGGAAGAGTGCCCATACAAGAAAGGGTACCCATTCGTCACCGCCATCCAACTTCATACCTATTGAAACGTTCGCCTTACAACCCAGCTGTATGAGACGCCTCGCGAGCCCCTCAGCATTTGAGTGAGTCGATATGCATGCCTGTAAGGGGAAGCGGCCGTCAGGGAGCAAAGCCTCGACATCAAATTTTGTTCGACTCCGTTGGCAGGCCGCAATTAAGACGTCAAGAATACCCAATGCGGTTCCCTGATCCATCTTGGATGTTATGAGCGTTTGAAATGCGTTGGTCAAGGCCAGTCGTCCGGCGTTGTTCAAGCTCAGCTTCTTCAAAAGGGTTATGTTGCCTCGTCTCGTCGCAATTTGCAAAGCTTTGCCGCCTTGGTCGTTCACATCAGCACCCCGACCAACTCGAATTAGTGTTTCAATAAGATGCTCCCGATCATGGCCTTCAACATGTGCGCTGACAGCATTGATCAAGGCTTGGTTCACACTGGTGCCTTCGCAACCCCACTCGAGCAGTGAGTGGATGAGCCAGAGGTTCGCAGGCAGCTGCCAATCTGAAGAGGCTGCAATGATGAAGCTCAGTAATTACTCGAGGGATGCGGGCTCCGTTGCCGTTGCCAAGAGTTGGACAGCGTCGCGATTGTAGAGGCAGGCAGCTCGTGCCATAGCGCCATCGACCTTGGGGCCCGATGCACCATGGTCCAGGAGGAACTGAATGATATAAAGGCCCTTTGGAGACGCCCATGCATCTCCGTCCTTTGTGAGAGCGCTAAGCCCACCGCTAAAGATCGTGGGAGAAGTGATGAATTCGGACAGATACTTCAAGACATCCAGGGCGAGATTTCTTGAAGCCGCAGCTACAGCAGCGCCTTGTAGGCACTCGCTCTTCGCAATATTGGCGCCTTCGAAAAGCAGTCTCAAGGTTGAAAGTCGTGCGGCTGCCACATCCATCTTCATTGTTGCGTCGATTGACAAGACGACGGTATCCAACGAAGGGTCATGCTGTAGGAGTAAGCGGAGTATATTGGCTCGATTCGGGCTAAGTGACTGCAGCACAGCGCTGCCCTTTTGGGCATTGACATCTGCGCGACCTTTCTTGAGGAGCAGCTGGATGATTCGGAGTCGATAGTCTTCATTGGCAGGCGGTATTGACCTACTCAACACGCGACAGAGAGCGTCAGAAACGGCGTCTCCTCTGATATCCGTTGAAAGAAGTATCTCAATCAGACGATGGGCCATCTTAACGTCAGGTAAATCAGTGGCCTGACTGAGGGCTGAAGCCAAAGTCTTCGGGGACAACTTTCTCGATGTGTCATCAGAGAGAAGCTTCTGTATTGTATCGAGGCGACCGGAGTTGACAGCCGACATCAAGATACTTTCTATGCTTGTTGCGGAGGCTGAGTCAACAGTGGTCCCGTTGACAACAACTAAAGTTTGCGTCGAGGTCGCGTTGCTCGGCGCTTCGGGATCGCTTGCAGCAGCGTCGATGCATGCTTGTTGTATTCGGTGTTGGCCATGATCGCGAGCACACTTTGCTGCCTCTTTCAGGGGGGTGGAATGCTGCTTGGTTTGGGTGCGAGAAATGATTGCAAAAGCAACGTCCTCTTTTCCCCTCCGAATCACTTCGAGCAGAGCTGCTCCACCTTGGAAAGAGACGTCCGCTCCTTTTTCCATAAGAAGAGTTGCCTTCCTTACACTCCCTGCCTTCGCAGCGCGCAAGAGGCCTTTATTCTTGCATTGGCGACAGGCCCCTTTGAGATCTCGTAAGAGGAGAAGAACCATATCAATTGGTGCCGAGTCGACGCATTTGAGAAAGAGTTCGCAATGCGGACTGGCATCAGCACCTTTCGCGAGCAGGATACTGGTCTTGACAGGGTCGGCGATACGGAGAGCGACGGGCAACGATTCGTTAATTGCTTGTTCATCCGCATCCTGAGCAAGGACGATGAGGATGTCGCTTGAGCAGTTCTTGGTAGCTAGCGAGAGGACATCGCTGCGCTCCTCAATCTGGTCCTTTCCGGAAAACACTTTGAAAAGGTTCGTGCTCTTTGGTTTGGCTATGGAAACGTCGGCTCCACAATCTAGAAGCGCCTGAGCTAGCCCTGGTGTTGCATCTGGAATGAGGCCCTGGGCCAGTTTGGACAGTATTGGATTTGCTTCTTTGTAGCCGTAGTCGCCCGATCTTCGGTTTCCGTCTTCTTCGCGTTGATCAATCATGAGCTGCTCCACTCTGTCATAGTCCTCTTCCGTTGGGTCTTGAGGTTGATGACTTAGACTGGAGAAAGCACCGACGACTGAAGGGCTGAGGGACAGTGTCCGTCTCATTGGAGCCATCGCTGTCCCTGACTGCCCTGATTCGGTCATGGTAGAGATTGCCATAGATAGAGTGAATGATGATCTGTTGCAATGTTTGTTGCTTTTCAGGCGGCGTGGTGAAAAAACAAATCTTGGTAAATGTTCTGTTATGCGATGTGAGTTTCTATGACCAGCGGATCATATCAAAGGAGCTGTACATCTATTATTCCGATCGAAAATTCCGAATAGTTCAAACTCACGGTCTGGTTGACTGGGGATGCTGCGAGACCCCGAGCCAAGCCTCATTCTCATGTCTTTCAGAGCCTGATCTTCTTTCTTGACATAGCGAACTGAAGCATGTAAGCTCAGCCCATCGCAGCCCACCACTCTCTGCTTACTACTGCATTGTACAGTTTCATGTGGGGGCTAGATATGTCATCCTCACTCTATGGTGTGAGGGGTACTTCGTCCTGAAGTATCTCATGTAGTCGCTTCGGCCATGTAGCCTGATCCAGCACCCCGCCAAGACAACATTTCGACGCCCACATGACACCTGCAGTCCTGAAGGTTGTCTAAGCCGCCAACCTGAACGGGTTGGATGTGATGGCTTCGCGGATTTCTAATTCAGTACGCGCTGCAGACGCGCTGGACACCTCTAATCCGATTCATGTTCATCGCTGTCGAATTACGAGTATTCTGACACTGATGAGCCTCATTTGGGGCTAAGGAAAATGCTGTACAGCCTGGTTCTTACACGTCTATGTCTCAAGCGGGCGTCTGAGTGGTCGACGCCTGAGAGAGAAGATTCTCGCCGACGGCATCTCAACTTCGCGGCCTCTTTTATACATGTGGGCTTCTTTTCATCCAAGATGGTATGGGCGAGATTGGTTCTGACGAAACATTCCTTCCTATCATTTCACACCGAAAGCTACACCAATTTTGAGACCTTCACACTGGTCTTGACCCTGGAGCAGAATTATTTCCAGCGTGAGCCTATCTTTTCTCTTGCGAAAGATCTATTCTCTTATCACGAATCTTCTGCAATCCCTTATAACGATACCAAATATCCATCAACTCCTTTCTTTGAAGAACATACTCGCAAAAATGAATTCTCGTCCATCAAACTCGTCCTTTTCTGCCTACACGGGTCCCGCAAGTCAGACACAACCACTTCACCCTCCTACTCTGAGGCCTGGCTTTCCCAGACCTAGCCCTTATGGCAATGCCAACAGCTCACATGACCGGCAATCGCAGCTGGACGTCACGGTAGGCTCAGCTGAGCATGTCTTCAACTGCCTCCGTGGAGGTCGGGGTCTAGCATGCCCTCACCTTCCAAAGTATACCGCTGGAACTCTCACCGTTCACCGGGAGAATCCAAGTCGACTCGGCGTCTTCCATACTTCCAATCCCAAGGGGCACATCAGCTACCTGGAAACAGCCAAGTTCTGCCCAAACTGCCTCGATCAAGTAGTTCCAAATGGGTATACTTACTGGACGATGATCCCAAGCGGCGACGGCCGGGCCGTTGAGGGCCGCTGGCTAGAGACACCCATGTCATCGCAGATGTATCCACGGCTGTATCAATCTGGAACGGAGCGCTTTGACCAAACAACTCTTCGGCCACATTCTGTTCCTGACAATCTCGTTACTCAACCAAAGGAACTCCCTATTCCCCAGATCGCCGAGGCCCATGATGCGTGGCGGTGGATGCAATCTCAGAGGAAGGCCTTCTACATCGACGCACTTCACCTCACAAACGGTTGGACTCCATATGCCGAACTATCAGCTCAAGAGGACTCCCGAATTGTGAGGAGAAGCGGACAATCTTTCGTCATGAGCCGACCCTCTGGGGCTACCCAGATCTTTGCACAGCGGCATATCACCCAAGACCATGCCCCCCTCCCCAACATGACTCGCTCTTCGATACCGCAGCCTCCGTCCGATATGTCAATCACGAAGCAAGATCATCAACAGTCTATTCCGGCCGCTATTCCCACTTCCATTAGGACCGACCCACATGTCACTGCAACCGCAGCCTCTTCAATCACACGGAAGGCGGTGCCAGGCACTTCCACACGTCCAGATCTATCCCACGCATCGTCTGTTCCTGACATGCAAAGGTGAGCCGGTGTCGCAACTTCTACGGCGACTTATTCTTCAACTATCGTTGCAAACAGTCAGAACTTACTGATGACGAACACGACCACTTCTGCTAATTCAAGATTGAGATCAACATCAGCGAATGGAATGCGCGCGGTATCACAGTCAGGGTTTGACACGGCGAACAAAGTGGAGCACAAACCTCATGCTTTGGGTAGCAGCAATCGTCCTGGCCATGGAAGCTTCCAAGATATGAGGCATGTTTCGGCAGGATTGCTGCGCCCTCAAAGCAGTCGTCCATCTAGCTCTGTGTCGAACCGAACTGTCTCTTCCCCTATGCCCATACCAACTGGAGATATCAAGCCAACACTAGCGGCGGCTCCGGGCTTCAACCCAACCATGTCAACCGGGAGTCAACATCCTATAAGAGACCCAGACTTGAGACCAATCGAAGGCTCCATGAAGCCACCACCTAGGCAGGTCATAAAGCCTAGTGGTGAAAAAGGAGAGCACATGCCTAACGTGGCGAAGGCCCAGGGCAACAATGGGCAGGTCAGTGTCCTTCACTCAAAATTGCATGGCTCTGCATCAGGCAGCAAGACCAAACCTCAAGGGTCAACCACGTACCGCACCAGTAGCTGGTATCGTCACGATCCAATCGACTTTGATGAATTGGATTCTGGTCTGGCGACAACGAGACAACCGCAGTTGCCAGCGCCAATGTCTGGGCACTCGTCGTCACTTCCAACGGTCCTTGAACCAGGTAGTGGTACGAAGACTGGATCAGTTACCAGAGGCTTGGATAGTGCCCGAGTCACGGAGATCTTCCGACTTTTTGGACCTAATGCCGAAACGCGACCTACGCAGCCAAGCATGACGCAAAAGACTTCAAACAAGGTCACGAGTGGGATGCCGCCACAACATCCAGACAGAACCAACAAGCTGATACCAACAACTCAGAGCGCTTCGAAGGAGATGGCAGGGAAGAAGCCAACGCCCCAAATCAAGCAGACTCAAGCCGCCCAGAAAGGATTTCAGGCGACGCCTCCCCCCAGGACAGCTCAGCACGTGCGGGAGGGCCAACCTCCCAAGTCTGTTGCGCGCCATCCTGACTCGGCAACTCCTGCCCTCAAGAACACTCCGGCGGCACAAAAGGATCGCTCGAGGTCCCCTATTGATGCCGGCAGGCCTAAAGCATCCGCCGACGACAAGCGGGCTACGGCTCAGAGTCAAACGAGGCAGAAACCCCCAAACAATAAAGTCAGCGGCATTAAACCAACTAAAGCAACCCCGAAGAGAGAGTCTGGTTGGGCTGGGTCGAGTGAGCGCAAAGGGTCCAGAGTTTCAGGGAAGGAGAAGAAGACCTCTAGATTGGGAGGTCCAAAGCCTCAAAAGCCTCCACCCAAAGGGAACAAATCCAACTGTTTGTCTTTGACACCTGGCAAGCACGGAGGAAACAGCAGCCACATCACCAACAACAGCTTCGTGACAAACTCAACGACTAACACCACCATTCATATCATCGGTGGAAACTCCGTCAACTCGGAATCGGAGCGTAATACCACGAGCGATGACCTGTCTGGAGACGAGACCGATGGAAGTGGCGACTTCCCTGAGGCCATTGGTGTTGATACTTCGGTGCCACCTTCACCAGTTAGTTCAACCGGGCAATATCCTACGGGACAGTCAGAGTCGGAAAGTCCCTCCAACAACAATGGAGAGCCTGATCAACAGCTTGAGACTGCGTCTCATTCATCATCTCCAGCATCTCAGATTGGTGGTCAAATATCAAATTTCCCTGGTCAGCAAGCCCAGGTCCAGATCCATGGTCATGGGGTTCAGTCGGAGACCGGCATAGGCACTTTGCCATCAGGCGTTCCCGCTTCATTCATCTCCCAGGAGTCTGCAAATGAAGGCTTTGGTCAAGTTTTCCAGTCTGATGCCGCAGAGAGCGCAATGCCCTCACACAATGGCACACAGTCTGCGTCTGGGGCTGCCACGGCTGGGGGACAGGGCTCAGCCGCCCCCTACTCGACGCAGGATTCACTACCAGGATACATGCAGCAACCTGTGTCGCAGCCAGGGTACGAGCAGGGTGGACAAATGTCGTTATTTCCTTCAAATGGAAATGCTCCCTACGACGACCAGCATTGGAATCCCGCGCCACCGGGGCCACCAGCTTTTTCACCCGGCAATGGCAATCGTCGGTTTTCCAATCATCCCAGCCTGAATTCTGGGACTTCGTACCCGGGTATGGACAGCGACAATCAGCTACAGCCAGGCTGGAGGGCAGATGCGATTAGCGATGCGTCTGGCGGTAGTTCATTTTCAGCTCCTGTTGGGGCGAAGCCCCCGTCAAGTCAGGGACTGCCCCTAGGCGCCCCAGCTTATGCGGCATCTGAACAACAGCCCTCAGTGCCTGCTTCAACCACTACCGGAGGATGGGATCCGAAGAAGACAGGATTTGATGCCGACTATAACGGTGTTCCTAATGCTGAAATGGATCGCAAAGGGCAGACCCAACATGCAGGGCACATGTCAGCCGCTCAACCGGGGCCGTACTCCAACCAAGTGGTATCTCCATCGGGGCCAGTGGAAACTGGACAGGGAAACAATCATGGCTACCTTTCTCCGACTACTGCGCAAGCTCCTGAGTCTTCGTACGATCCGTGGGCACCACAGACAGGGGCTTCACATCAGTCGAAGACAGACCCGTGGGGAGGAACACAGACTACAGGCATGGGCAGGCCGAATTCAGCCTGGGATTTCCAAGCTGAGCCCATGTATCCTGGCTCATCAGCAAAGCCTAACCTGTCAGGTACCCAAGCGTGGAAGCCACAGACTAGCCCACCAAACCGACAGGATCAATATCCCTCGCCAAGCGAATCTAAGGATGAGAATTGGTCAAATTGGAGCCATGGGAACAACGAGCCAGTGACTCCAGGCTTCCAAGCATCTCAGGTTCCCCCATGGCAGACTTCGGCGCCTCACACAGAACATGGCTCGCCTACGGGTCTTTATAGTCCTCAGCCAAGACCCACAGATCATCGGCCTTTCGCAGGCGAAAACCAGTCATCACCGAGGACCAGCGATAAGACCAAAGGATTCGCAGCAGCTGGCTTTGGCTTGGCTGCGAGTGCGGTTATCGGGTATGGACTTGCCTCTTTAAGTCGTTCCCCTTCCACATCTTCCGCGTCCTCAAAGACCTCCAATCAAGAAGATCATGAACAAGACCTGCTTGAAACTCAACTGTGGAACAATCCTCATGAACACAACGGCACTTCGTATAACGATGAAAATGATGATGCTCATGACACGAGTAGCAGCACAAGTGTGGGTTCGCCATCGCCATCAGATGGGGAAACTATGGGCTGGTTTCAACAAGAGCAGCAGTTGGTAGACAATACTTGGGATGATCAAAATGATAACAGCAGCAACTACAACGACATGAACTATGACGGAGAACTTTACAGGAATGATACTCAGCACTTCGACGACCCATCCATAATTTCGGATCAACTTTCGCCCACTTACTACAACAACGACCATGTATCTTCGCCATCGCACGGCTTTGAACAATCATACACATATCAAGATGATTCGGAAAATCTCGTCCAATATTATGATTCTCTCGGCGATGACAATGCATATCAGCAATCTTACCAAGATCAAACTGGAAGTGAGAACGACTACGGGCCTGAGTCAGAGCCCTCGCTGTACGATCCGCGGCCTGATAACGGGTATGAATCAGAGAATCAGTACCCTCAACATATGGAACAAGACTCTGAGGAACCCGGAGATGACCAAAGTGATGAAGAAACCGACGAACAGGGTGACAACGAAAGCGACTTTGGGGACGGTGGTAACTATTCCTCGGGCAACAGTGACGATGATGGGGAAAATGGGGACAATGGAATTGACTCCGATTATGACTGGGACTAATTGAGAACAACTGCGCACGACGGCATGGGATTTTTGTGTATTGTATGTTTCTTTGTAAGTCATTTGTTTTGATTAGTCAGGTAAGGTAAACAGAATAATCTCGTGGGTAGGAATCACAGTCCACGTGGGAACCCGCGTAGCCTGATTGCCGATTCAGTAACTAGAACATGCTGCTCCTTTTGCAACCATGTTACAAACAGCCTTAAGCATCTGGTAGCTTTACAAGATCGGATTTCTGAGTTTGTTAGCGCAAAGTATTGAGCTGCAACATGGGATACGCTGCATTTTGAACGTACGAACTGCTCATCCACGGCAGTCACTTCTTTCGCACAGTAAGCACGCTGCACTTGTATTCTAAAGCATGTAGCCAGCTGCACCCGAAATGAAGTTTGTATACTGATTTATGAGTGCACCCTGTGGCATGCACGATCGGACGCATGGTCTGGAGAATTCTGACCTTGCTCGCATACTTCTTTTGGCGAAACCAGAACTTCGCGGAATCGCGGCATCCACCCATCAAACAGATCGGTCACGAGGCGTCAGGTACACCATTAGCTTGGGCTTCTCCCAAACAACCCACGCCTGTTGGCCCTGTGTCCAACTCTTGCTCTCGTCGGCTAACCGCATTTCAAAGTTCCAGATGACCCTGGCCAGAATCGTTCTCATCTCAATATACGCAAGACTGGTTTCGGACATTTGTCAGCAAAATGTCGCAAGCATTGAAATAGGCAACTGCAGGGTTTCAACGTACTTCATTCCAATACAGTTTCTTGGCCCAAAGGAAAAGGGCTTCCGACCCTCTCTCTGGTCGGTTTCGAACCGGGGATCACCAAGCCAGCGCTCCGGAATAAACGATTCGGGCTCAGTGAAGTTGCTCGAGCTGTGGTACATAGCCCAATGGGGGATGCTGATGACGGTCTATGGAGGTGAGCGACTGCACACTAAATGCTTCTATCTGCAGACACAGGATTGAACAGGGATTACCACTTACGTCCTCGGGCACAGAATACCCGCAAAACTCGTCGCCGCCTTTGCGCACCACGCGTGGTGACGTGTGGGGAAGCGGTGGGTTCAGTCGAAGAGTCTCGTCAAGGACGGCGAGCAGGTAAGGGAGCTTCTGAACAGAGTGAACGTCAATGTCTTCCTCTCTGGGGAAAGCTGAAAGAATTTCCTTGGTAAGCCGTTCCATGACTTTCGGATGCGACGTGACGAAGAACGTGACAGCAGATAGCGCCGTCGCTGACGTCTCGGACCCGCCCAGCATGAGGAGAAAGCTGTTGCTGATCATCTCGCGCCTCTCAATCGTCTTTCAGGGGGGGAATCTTGTCAGCATATGTTCTCCGGCGTCAATTTCGCCACAACGAGACTTGCCTTTTCACCCTTCTGTCGGAGCATGGACTCCAAAAAGTCAGGACGGGAACCTCCTTCAGCGATCCGCTTCTCTACATTGGCTGCAGCCAGTGCAAAATTCTGTTCCTCCCCACGGGACAGTTCCACTGGGATAAGTGCCTTCAACAGAGGGGAGAAAGGGGGAAAGCGCATAGCGAGACCGCGGAACATTTGATGCTTGACGGTGCGACCCAAGGCCGCGATCCAAGGATGGTCTTGTTGGTTTGCAAGGCATCCGAGAGGCTCGCCCCAGGACAGATCGCTAATGATGTCGAACGTGACACGATTATACCAAGTCACCATGTCGACGGGCGATGTACCATTTTTGCAGTGTTCTCGAAGCCGCCGGATGAACAGGTCGACGTGAACGCATATGAGTGGCTGCTGGTCAAGGATAGCCTGCATCGAGAACCCATGGGATAGGACACGGCGCATTCTACTGTGATCCTCGAGGCTGGCACCGAATAGGTTATGCTCATTACCCACAGTTGCGAGCGGTTCCTTCACGTTTTCGGGCTTCGATCCTTTGCGGTGGCCGTTGCTGTCCTTCCATGCGTCGGGGTGGATGAAAGAGAGCTCGTTGTCGGAAATCCTAACGATAGGACCGTATCTGTCATGAAGTCGAAGAAGATCCTCGTGTGGGCGGCCGCCAATCTGGGACACCGCATAGCGAATCCGGCTTACGGCCCATGCTTTGGGCCCTGGGAAATTTCGGAGGGGGTGGAAGAAGATGTTGTACATGGCCTTTCCGCAAGTATATACCAGAAACTACAGAAAAGAAGTACAGGGCAGATGTAAGCGATTAAATCCAGTAGAAAGTCGTGTAGAAAGAGTTGCTATTACCAGCAAAATTGCAATGACGACGGCGAGCAGGGGCCGATGCTGGGCCGATGGTGCATCTGGCGTTTGTAAAGACATCACTACGGTTTACTTTTCCGCGTCTCTGATCCTGTAACTGTTTTCAAAAGAATTCGTTTAGAATGTTGTCGTGTAGTTTCACTGCTGAAGAAAGAAAACAAAGAACTCATAGCATCGTTGTACGCCGGTTTTATAAACACTCTCGGACACTTGAAGTCCGTCTCAGGCGGTCATCCACAAGCGAGAGGACGTGGACGGAAAACTTCTAAACACCGAGGAAACACGAAATAACGACAAAGATTCTAGCTCCCAAGCCTAGCGATCATCCCCTCTTTCCAGCATGCAAGAGACAAGACTCGGCTTCAATGCAGCCGCCGTGTGTCAGGCTCGGCAGCTGTGGGTGGAGCACGTAGTAATTTGCGGGCCGTGCTAATAGTGGGTCTGTCTCCGGGTTCGTTCAACAGGTTAAAGACAACATCCCCACGACTTTTGCGCACATCCATTTCCTCTCTCTCTCTTCTTCAAGCCTTAAGGGGGTCAAGCTCTCGCGACACCAAACGCCGTCAAGAAGCTGTGACTCGGCTTTTGCCCTTACGATCAATGTTTTCGTCCTCCGTCTTTTAGGGACCACCTAATTTCCCTGTGTCTGCATAGCTATATTTCATATACACTTACCCAATCCTATCCCAGACGATAGTAGACGTGCAGTTCGAATAGATTATCCTGCGCCCACAGCAGAATCAGGTGGTCTCCTCTTTTATGCAGTTTTTACTTACTACTTTCGGCCTCATGCTTCCACCGAGTCTGGGCAATTGTTCTACTGCTTTTACGTAACACATAGCATACCTATCAATTGCCATTGCAAGTGGAAACAATCATCGTCATGCTGATGATCAACTTCAACCTGCGACTTGGCCAATAAGTCTCAGCATTCGAGGACTAATAACGCTTGTCTACTGGAATTGAGGACAGACTATGTAGCAGAGTCTGAGCATTACATGCTGGCTTGAGTAGGCAATCGACCCAAGTAGCCCTTCCATGGAGACCAGAAGGCTCTCGCCCGATTACAAGTCCGCATCCAACATATCGTTTGCAAAAAGGAGGACTGGCCAATGGTACCAATCCGGCACGTAGAAATCATCTACAAATCCTGGGAGGATGCGAATCATGAGCCAGCCTACCATGAGCGTGTGTCCACGAGTCTTAGCAAGAGCTACAGCTGTTCCGCAGCCTTTACCTTCATCCTCAATCTCGGCACCATGCCTTAGCAGCACCTGAACGACTTCAAGTGAGTTCTCACCCGCCGCCAACGCCAGCGGTGTCAGACTACAATATGACGGTAGTCTCATTTCAGTGCCAAGACTGAGCAACACATCTACAGAAGGACCCCCTCCCCACTGGATAGCGGCATCAAGTGGTGTCAGGTCGTTTGCGTCTTTGTATTTTAAATCTGCGCCTGCCTGCACGAGACGTTTGAGAATCGCCACATGACCATCTCGGGCAGCGAACATCAGCGGAGTCTCTTCGTCTAGCGGGTTGGTCTTGGCGTCAACCTCAACATTATTACTGATCAAAGTCTCAACGGTATGTATCTGACCAGCCTCTACCGCGCAATGGAGCGGCGTCAGTCCATTGAAATTCCGTGATTCCTTGTCAGCTCCTTTGTCAATGAGTAGTTGCACACATTCGCTGCGGCCAGATTGAGCGGCAAGAGATAGTGGTGTGAGGTCGCCACGGTCTCGAGCCTCTCTAATGACAGAGGAACTACTGGCCAGTAATGCAACCACTTGGGTCATACCAGATATGTCTGCTTGGTGTAGCGCAGTTCTCCCAAGACGGTCCCTGAGGTGGTCATTGTCGTTTCGGAAAAGTATTGCGACAACCTCCGCGTGTCCAGCATACGATGCTAAGTGAATAGCTGTGCTTCCCTGGTAGTCTCGGATATCACATCTTGCACCTGATTCCGCGAGTAGACGTGTGTCTTCTGTATGCCCTTGCATAGCTGCATAGTGCAATGGTGTTTTCCCATCCTTTGTCTGAAGGTCAATTGTACTCCCTCAGCAAGCAAAATCTGTGTTTGCCAAGTGTTTCCAGACCAACAAGCGTAGTGTAATGGGGTCCAACCAAGGGTGTCCTGTGAACTGAGATTGGCTCCATAATTCTTGAGCGTCTCCAAGGAGCCTGTATCATTACCGGCTGCGTAATGCGCCGGCGTCCTACCAAAGACGTCTCTGGAGTTGGTTATTTGTGCGTCATGGAGAAATTCTGCCCCACAATGATGGTAGCGACAGTGTAAATGATGATAATGGGACTGACCAAGTACAAACGTAGCGGGATACTCCTTCGCCCTTGCACATTCGTTCCCATCGGAAGTTTGAGACGACCTCCGTTCAAGGAAATGCAGCATGGAAGGCGGCAACAAACCAAAAGGACGCTGCATGTCGCATTTACTTTGGTCAAACAGCCGAGCGAGATGTGCTATCTCAGAACTGCTACTCATCAGCAACTGGCGCCTTAAGGCTTGCTCCAGATCTTTGAGGGCCCAGGAAACTATATCATCGTATGCTTGGTCTTTTCTGAATTGCAGAATGATAACAGCCCTCCGAAGATGGTCCAGTAAAATGCTACCACATTTGGGATTGGATGGAACCGCTACGACTCGGCAAAGCCATGTAATCGCTTGGTTCGTGTCTTCCCAGCTCTGTATCCTAGAGTATTGCTCTGCGTGCTTTCGAGCCCACTCGATGACTACGTCTATTTTGGGAAGCACATGATTGTGGCTTAGTGCTGCGACGACGCTTGAATATATCTGAGCCATGGTACCGAGCCCAGTAGAGCAGATATCTTGGATCATCTGTGACAGTTTGTTGTTTCGCAGCTTGAATCTTTTCCACGCCCTATCGTCTGTTGCCTCATTGGGTTGCAACTCGTCAACCCCTCCTGGGAGTGGAGATTCAAGCTTTCGCCCCACGGCGAACATGAACGAGAAGAACATGTCGTGGGTATATAGAAGTTCCAGGTCCCCATGGAACTCAATTGCTAGAAAGTTTTCGTCGATGGTATGCTGACCCTTTTCGGCGTCGTTCCCATCATCGTCAAGTCCTGTCGCTTCGCTACTTGGATCTATTCCAAGCAGGTCATCATAAACGTTGACCTCGACGCTGTGTAACCGGATATTCTGGCCGTTGTGGCTGCTTTCGCTGTGCAAGCCATAACCAACTAGGCGGTGTTTTTTGACAACCAGTGAGCCATGGTCATGTGGTCGAATTTTGACAATTCGAATCAAGTCTCTCGGCACCCACCAGCCAAGATCGCGGACTAGTTCTTTGCTGTATTGTCCCAAGATCCGTAGACTTCGTGTTCCTGATGAAGCTTTTCTTGGAAGCGACTTTCCATATCCACTACTATACCTTCTGTATCTGCCTTCAGAGTAGCTTTGTGCATTGTCCGTCACCTTCTCATTGGTGGAGGACAGCCAGAGGGAGAGAGCCGCTTCGACGTCGCCTACGTCAATCTTCCAGTCTCCAGCTTTATGCTTCAACCGAAAACCAACAGGCTGTATTTCTGAATCATTGTACCTTGACGTCATCTTCCATTCAAGTATATCCCCCTCTGGCCCTGAAGCGAAGACTGCGTTCATGGTGATCTCGATGGCCTGTGCCAAGCACGCGGCTGGGCCTGAAGCAGTGTTGCGCCATTGCGCCAAATCTCCAAGATTCCTCCGAGCCACCAAGACTGATTGTGCTTCAGTCATGGAGGGCAACTCTCTTGCCACGTGCAAGTGAAGCTCGGAATCATCTCTCGTTACGCTCGTGCCCGCGGTACCCGACGTATTGCCTGCTGTGGTTGAAGAGTGAGAGATCTCTTCTTTGAGTGGATCTACCAGCAGCGTTTGTCCGCCACTAACGATGACCCAGTCGTTATGCCTCTTGTTGCATTTATCTCGGGAGTATCCACTCCAAGCCTCGCGTCCGAGTCTTCCCAACGACCTGGCAAACCAGTCAAGCTCAAATCCATCGGCCAATGATTCTGATCTTGGTGACACGGCAAGCTGGCGACGTACTAAAGCCCTCAGGCAAACCATAACCAAAATGGCGCCAAGCTGAGCGATGGAGACTGACCAATGTAGCGCCCGTAGCCCTATGAACTGGGCAAAGAATCCGCAGAGAGCCACTGCTGTACCAATCACGGTTTTGATTTCGAGAACGCTATCCGGTCCATCCGAAACCGTATCTTGAACGTGGACTTCGGCAACGTCGAGCGAGAAGCCCTCTGGGCTTTCGTGGTCGATTTTCGCGCGCCTCGATGTGATAATCATAGGTTGAGCATATCTTGGGAATACTACGGAGGACCTGAAAACTTGATCATTCACAGTTTTCCTCTGCTGTAACCATAGCATGCGAGCCCCTCGCCCATCTCTGGCTTCGAATCTTCGCTCCTGCGTGCTACTCTCGACGACATGAGCACATGTCATCAGCCCCATTGCCAAGAAGACCGTTCCGATTGCATAACCGGGATAAGCGTAGCGGAGAACATTCTGACCATCTTTGGTAAACCTCAGGCAGGGGTGATATGTAGCAATTGCCGCATACACAACAATTCCTACTTGAAGAAAAGCTCCGATAGCAGCGACGATGTAGAGCTCCATTCTCTTGGCCAGGGGATGAGCATTCAGCGAGATGTTCGGAGATCCATTATCAAGATTGCGGATGATAGATATCTTCTGAGGGGGTGTCTGTGGTCGGGGTGGCCTCCCTTTGGCCTCTTCGTCGCTTCTAGTGGAGCTTGTGTCTGCGTAGTCTGTGAGTAAAGGCCTAGACATGAAAGGAGAATTCTCGTACTAATATCGTCAAGGTAACCCTCTTCTACAGCTTTTGAGAGAGGGAGCACGTCTATGTCTAGGGCGCGTCCGTCGTCGGTAAGCTTGTCGGGTAGCAAGCAGATGAATTCGACAACGGGGGCGGCACCCATGCATCGGACAACTTCCTTGCCATTCCAAAGCTCGCAAACCTCATCCGAAGTCGATGACATCAGTTCGGCTTCAGCAACCGCAAGGTTCTCGCAAGCCCTTCCCACGACCGCTTTTAACCAAGAGTGCCCACTAACTCGAATCGCACTGATGATGATCGTGATTATGCCAACGGGTGCCATTGCTAAGATGACGTTGTCTGCCCAACCCATAGACTGGCTCATGAACTGCGTGGTTACGCGGTCGCCAAAAAGTGCAAGAAGCCTAGAGTCGTGAGTCTGAGTCCAATAAGTATAGACCTCATTCTGGGCTTACGGCGCCAAGTCGGAGAAGAGGTTGTTCGAGAAATCATCTCCCTCATCTGCGGCCATAACACATTGCGTAGCTGCCAAGACAAAGATGAGCCACAATTTGGTTGGCAAGGTTTTGAACCACATTTTTCATACGGTCGAACGGTTGAAAATAAGATCGCCAGGGCAAGTAATGTTGGAATCGGAGCACAGGCCTTGTGTAGTAGTAAGAGAGTTGAGAAACTACCAAGGGGGGCTGCCTAGGTTTAAGAGATACGAACCATTCTTGTAATGGAGAACTTGACACAGCCATCTGGCTTGTGCTGGTGCCAGCAATATCGAACTTATCTGGTACGACGTGCAACGAGCGGCGGGTCGCATGGAGGCCGTCATACCTATGTCATCTCACAAGATAGTCCGGTGTACTACACCGTCGAGTTGTGCTCGTACTTGGGAACTGTCCTTCGTGAGAATCATCAATTGTGCACTATGATGATCATAATCAGAGTATACTTGTGACTTGTCCCACCAAAAGACGTATCGGCGGAGGTACAATCTTTGAAAAATTACATGCAACCATGTCTTAAATCGAGGACTTCGCACCAGCCGGACGTATGTTTCAGTCATTTCGGAAACATAGTACTTCTCATGCAAATTGAGATGCCCGAGATCCAAGACGCATAAACTTTCTCTTCGTTTAGTGCCTGATTTAACATGGACTTATTTCAAGGAATACATCTCCAGATCGCCCACATTTTCCACTGGTGAATAATACGCGCGTGTTTAAGGACGCTAACAATACTCAGCTGTAGCTTCACTCATATAGGATATCACTGAAGATGTGCAGAGTGAACTGACTTGCATTATGTTCATAAATGAAATAAAATTGATACCACAGTTGAGCAAGCCTGTATAGTTTATGCCAATGAGGCAGCAACCATGGGCGCCAGCTGCTGGTCAACATAGTCCTGGTTCCTCCAGTCTGACCAATCAGCCTTCAACAATCCCCAGCTCTCATCAAAGTTCTGCGTGCCCTGGCGGGTGTAGTAGCTTCCAACCAGCACCCAGATGAACCAACTAGCCTTGTATTCGGGCAGATACTCCGACAGACAGGTAGAGTACACATTCTGGTACGTGTTGTCGTTCATGTTGAACCCAAACTCCGTCAGCGCGACAGGGAACACATTGACCGTCTCGGGATCGCTTGCGTTCGCCGCCTGGAAACCCTTGTGGTACAGGTTGTACTTCAGCGAGTCGCAGCTACCGATGGAGCCCTCGTAGTTATGGATCTCGAGCACGAGCTTGTTGGCGTAGCCCTCGAAGTCGGCCAGATTGAAGGTCTCGGTGCCAGGCTCGAGCGCGGTGCCCTCGAAGACGGGCGCGACGGTCGTGTCGTAGTTAAGGCCGGACAGGTAGATGAGCACGTCGGGGTTCGCGCCGTTGATGGCGTTGGTGCCCTGCTGGATGTACTTGTACCAGTCTTGCCAGTGGTAAGAGGCGGAGACGAGGTCGGGGTTGTTGGTGGCTTGGCGGAGCTCGTTGCGGAGGGACATGGCGACGAAGGCGGGCCAGGATTTACCCTGTAAAGGTCAGCTGTCTGTCGACATCGGGGAAGATGGTGTTGGTAACTTACGTGGTTGGCCATGTAGGTCAGGCCGCGGACCCAGTTCGTCGCATTGAACTCGGTGTCACCCCACCAGGTGTTTCCGTCGTCGCCGGAGCAGCACCACTTGCCCTTGGACATGTGGTTGTCGAGGAGGATGTAGACTTGCTGCTTCTCGCACTCGGCGGCAATGGCGTCGTAGACCTGTGGCCAGTTAGCTTGGCTGCTGTAATGATGGTATGACAGACTCACCTCGAGACGAGTGGTCGCCTCCGTCCAGGAAGGGTTGTTGGCCAAGACCTGAGCCAGCACAGCAGTGCCGTTTGTCTCACCGAGACCGTTGACGAAGGCGGTCTTCAGGTCGATATCCTTGCCATCGTTGGCGTAGATCTGGTCGACAAGCTCAATGGCGTACGTCAGGCGAATGGCATTCATGCCAATGCTCTTGATCTTCGACACGACGCCCTCGACTGAGAGGAACTGCAGACCCTCCGGAACCATGACCTCGCCGTGGCCAGGCCAATTGGTACCGGCGAAGACGACGCGGTTGCCAGAGGCATCGACGGCCTCGCCTCCGTTAGTCACGAGAGGGCCATTGGGCCAGCTCTGCCTGGTGTTGTGGGGGAGAGCGGCGCATAGGCCAGCGAAGCCGACGAGGGTGCTCAAGAACTTCATTGTGAGGAGCCTAGGACTGAAGAACGACGCGTCCGGGAGGTTGTCGGGACAGACAGGAGCTATGGTATCATTCCGCGACCCTTTCCGGCTCTTATATCACTTCGCATTCCATGCAACCACCAGCCATCCATCTTCCCCTCACGGACCGAGAACGGGACCTGCATCTTCCCCCAAGACCCAAGACATCAACACTGACATCACGAGCATTGGCAAAACTTCCCCCCCTCAGACTATTCCCTAAAATGGAACGCGCCAATGTTCATGACTAGCACTCAACCATGGCCGCAGCGGGGCATCTCTCGGGCGACCCTTAGGCGATTGGGCTCGGGGGTTGCTTTCGCCCGAGAACACGAGGACAGCCGAGGCCGCGCAACCCCCAGACTCAATCTCCCTCCGGATAACGACCCGAAATCAGACGACGGCGGTCCAAGGACGACAAGGGTGCGCCAGCTCTTGGATCGACCGCCGTTCGTCCCGCCCCCGCATTGCTTGTTGAATCTGCCGACCGAGTAACCCGGCAATAATCCCCCACACCTTCAGCGAATCCCCGCAGAAGCGGCCAAAGCTCCCCAAATCGGCTCCGGTGCGCGATCACAAGATGTGGTGGTGAGGTTGCAGCGGTGTGGAACCTGGGCGGCAGTAGTTCGTAGTTCATCGGCTCCGTGATCCCCGCGTTTGTGACGCACGAATCAGAGAGAGGAGAGCTTGAGCTTGAAGAAAACACACAAAAGGTTCGGACGGCATGACGGGTGAGAATGGGGGCTGTAACTGGCAGGGAGCTCCCCGTATGCCGATCAAGAGCCGGATATGGCAGTTGGAGAAGAGCTGACAGAAGCTTCTGAATGGTGCGCAAGTTCGGACGGACAAGAGCTCACGAGGACCATCCCCACTTGCCCCTCATTATGGATTGTGGTTCAATCTTTTTCGTTCATTCAATTTTATCTTCCAAAGCGCTGACATGTGCTAACCAAGAAAGAGTAAGACTCATCGTCCTTCGATGACGAAAAGCTTCATGCAACTCATATACGCTACTCCCAATGCTCAATTGAAACCCACAACAAAGTCCGGCCATATTTGCCAACCTAGGGCCATGATGGAAACAATCACACTCTTCCAAGAACACCAACCAAGACATCATGAGCTTGGCACCTCACCCTAAGCCCTCGCCCGGAATTCCACCAACGGACCATCCTTCATACTTGTAAACGTGTCGAAAAGCTGGAACTCCGAAACCCTCCTCCTCCCCTCCTCCAGATCCGCCCGTCCCTCAGCCGGGTCAACGACGCCAACCGCCTTGCGCATGTCGTACAGGAACAACGTGCGCGCGATCGTGGTGGACATCTCAGCGTACGCGAGTCCCTTGCCGATACACCCTCTCGCGCCGATCGAGAACGGACAGAACGCGCTCTGCGCCCTCGCTGCGTCCTCCTCCGTCGTCTGTCGGCCGCTGACCGGGTTCGTCGCGCCGACCATCCAGCGCTCCGGGATGTACGAGTAGGCCGAGGGGTAGTAGTCTTCGTTGTGGTGGATGGTGTAGTGCGGTGTTCCGACGACGGTGCCAGCGGGGATGTGGGCTCCGTCGATGGTCATGCCGCCGGCGAGGACCTCGCGGGGGAGGAGGCCACCGACGGAGGGGGAGAGACGCATGGCCTCGTCGATGCAGGCGCGGAGGTAAGTACATGAGTTAAGAGTGGCTCCTTGACGGATCTCCTCGACATCGGCGAATTTGCTGCGGACTTCCCCGGTGGCCTTCTTGAGGGCGTCGGCGTTGCGGACGAGGTAGAAGATTGTGGCAGCCATGGCGGTTGATGTGGTGTCGGAACCGGCGATGATGCTGTTTTCGTCAGTGTGGACTCTGATTCGGACATTTGGTAAGAATACTCACAGCAGGTTTGATTCTCCCCAAAGCTCAGGAGTCGAGAAACCCTGGCCCGTCTCGGGGTCGCGCGCCTTGAGGAGGTAGTAGAAGAAATCTCGACGATCGGTGTCCTCGCCCAGCTTCGTTCTCTCCGTCAGCTGTCCCTTGCTGTACGCCATGTACCTCGCGCGACCGGCCGCGATTGTCGGGAACAGGAACTTGTCGAGCTTGAGCTTGTCGACGATCGGCATCGTGCCGCAGATAAGATGCCTCTTCGTCGCAGCCGCAACCAAATCCAACGCGAACCGGTTATCCGGGGCCTCGAGCATGTGGAACGCCTTGCCGAACGACAGATCACCGAGAATATCCATGGCGAGGTAGTTACACCAGTCAGCCATGTTCTTAGTGGAGGACCAGCCCTTCGCATCCGGAGAGCCTCCACGGCCAATCTCAGTGGTGAAGGAGCGCACGTTGCCGAGGCTATAGCGCTCCATCTCCTTCATAGCACTGTCTGAGAAGGCGTGGGCGAGGACGCGGCGCTTGCGGGCGTGGACCTCCTTGTCGCGGGTGTTGTGCGTGTTCGCGGCCGGGTGCACGAAGGCGTTGTAGAATTCGGCTTTGCGGACGTTGGAGCGGAAGCCGTAGATCTCCTTGAGGGATGTCGCGGAGTTGAAAGAGACGGAGTTGGGTCCGAAGCGCACGATTTTGCCTACGCCGACAATCAGTCTTCGTTCTATGATACTTTGATGGCTTTGGGAAGCTCTGGGTTTATCGGGAAAGGGTAAGTACGCACCATATTTGCTGTGAAGCTTGTGAAAGTCGAGATGGCGGTCACCCTTCCATGCGTGGTAGAGCTGGTAGCCGTCTGTGATCTTCGCGATAAAGGGGCCTGGGTATTTCGCCAAGGGGTGGAAGAAGATGCGGTAGGCGACGATGCCGGCGACCTTTCCTTCTGTCAGCTGAAGTCACATCTTCACGCAGCCTCTCTTTTCGGTGATTCTCACATAGAGCACGCCTCCGATGGCAGCGACACCCAGCCAGAGCCAGAAATGATTTGTCTCCGGCGCCATGGTCACTTGTGTATGATGATATCCGAAATCAACCCTCAAACCTCACTTCCGACAGACACTGGCAGAAGGAGAAGATAGATCACGAGGCCAATCCAAACCTACCCGAAGACAACGCCCATGGGCCATGAGCTATTAAAACCAAAACCTCCAATCCCGTCTTTCCCGTCCGTGCCGGCAATCTGACATCGTCCCTACGCCATGCCGCAAAAAAGTATCTGAACCCTACCTTCGGCTTTCAGCGGTTCTGAAAGCCGAAGGTCTGCCCCCAGCCATGGCTGACCTTGAATCCTTCGTCTTATCACAGCGCGCCCGCCAACCTTCCTGTTTCGGGACTGTCGGGGCACGTAAGCGGCTAGTCACGGGGGAAAGAGACGTCAAAGAACCGCGGGGGACCGCAGATAGCCTGGCTTACCCCAAGATTCACATCGAAGATGCGGTGGGCTGGGTGGCTTTCCCTCTTCCCCCGCCCCCGCATTCGTTTCGCACTTGGGCATGTGAGCCAACGAGAGACGGTCTGATTACACACATCCCCTGCTGAAAATGGGGAATTTTTAGCAACGACAACCTGGAGTCTGGGGTTGGGGAGTGTTGCTGTGGAATTTGGGGAAATTATTCAAAGCCGTGAGTCGGCTTTCGGCTTTGGAGGGGTTTCGAATGCGGAGGGATGTCAGGAATTCCGCCATGGGGCCGCGCTTTGTGCTCGTTTGGCGACGGCCCAAGCTTGTGGGAGATGAGATGATGAGCTGTCAGACTTGGTTATGACGCAATTGAGACATTTGCACCTTCAGAATGAATTGTCGATTGTGATGGGAGGTGTTGGTGCTGCAATCTCTTGATATGAGCCACCCGGCTACAGGGTGGTAAGTTGATAAAGGAAGCGATGAGAGGCTATCTACCAATGTTCCTGTGCTAACTTGATCCGCTATTGTTATCCCCGTCTCCAGTCGCCTCTATTTTCATCACCAAGGTACCTATTGATCACTACTTACGCAGTGTTCATAAAGCCGCATCCTATTTCAGTCACCATGTCGACTGAACTAGCGGAGAATACGACTAAGCGCCTTGCGGCCTATGAGCATGAATCTTTTGGTGAGATAGGTCATCAGCCCCAAGATCGGACTTCCACCGGCTATCTGCCTTCAAAGTTCCGCGTGCCAATGAAAATGCATGGGTTTGATGTCGAGGGTTGTATCGCATAATGTAGTTGTCTCTATCGTTGTCGGCTTTGCGGTTTTCAAAGCCGTGAGCGGTGGGTCATTCCCGATATTGCGATTGAGATCGCAAAGAAGCACGATTGTCACATAGTGCCGCCCTTCTTTTTCGGTCACGACTCACATAACCCTTGCCATCCCCCATCAATATTTCTCCTCTTCCAGGGCTTTTGCAGCTTGGATCTGTTTCTGTTCTTCCTGACGATCTTATTAAATTACATCTAGGTTGCGACTCATATCAGTAACTCAGGTGCAATCCCTGGTAGTGAGGCAATCACTCACCATTACTCTTGCTGGGTCGGAGAAAAGGCAGACAGGATAGGTGTCCGTAGTCTGTCAAAAAAGCTTTGAGACCCAAGTAGCAACTCGAAGGGTGCCTCATCCACTACTATGAAACGGCCTCTATCGATTCATATGTCGCTTTGATGAAACCATTGCAAGTCGACTTGAAATATTGGTGTAAATCTTGCATTATTGATGCCATGCACTACAGCTCGGTCATCCGCCGGAATTGGCATGGTGTCGTTGATGGAAAACCCGATACGAGTGAGGTGTTCACGAGAAACCACATAACCAACTGGCGGACTCCTGGAACTGGCACGACTAGCAGGCAGGTCTAGCAGGTACAGGGTTACCCGATCGATTGGTTTTCAAAGGCCGTCCACATTCTTGAGAAACAAGGGCGTGGCGCCGAAAAGGTATCGGCTTGTCGCCGGCGTCACGCCCATTCACACATGCAGCGGCGTCAAAAGCTGACCTGACAGTTTGCCGCCGATAACCCCGCAAAGAGGCTGAATTTTGATTTTGGATCGTATTGGCCATCACATGGTGTGATTCTGGCCGCTATTTTTAGACTTCTTCGCTCACTAAGCTGAGCCTATGATTTCTGTCGTCAAGTTCTGTGTAGGCCGTCAAGCACATCTTGTTGCAGAACTCGATCTATTGTGCCAACATCTTACCAATATGGAAAACCACTGGAAGGCAATTTCATCACAATTCGTTTTTAGACGATTGTCATCCAATAACACCTTGAGCGAACGCTTGCCATCAGATGATTTTTGCGATGAACAAATGGTACGGCTCATGGACGACCACGACCAAATCCCAGCAGCAAACCACAAGAATTCTCCATCGTCGCGCCTATTCGCGTTCTCTCTGCCCTTACTAGCAGCGGTTGTCATCGTACTTCTTGCTTTTACTGGCGTTGTCGAACACGCCATTTGCAGGACGATCCTGAGCGACACACATCACAAGAGGGGCCCAAATGTCATGATAAAGCCCTGCGGCAACACGCCTCAAGAAGCCAGGGAAAACGGCTGCCACTTTGACGTCATATCCTTTTGCTGGCTCCCAAGTCAATGTTACGATGCAGAACTGTCGCGCGAGTTCGACGAAGCCAATCACCTGGAATGGTTCCTCGACCCCAATCGCACCGAGCCCCTGAGCCACGAGCAAATTATGACGGGCGAGTATACAGGGCTCTTTGTCAACTGGGAGTACCACGTGCGGCACTGCACGGCAATGTGGAAGAAGATGCACCGCGCCATCATACTCGGAAACGGGGACGGCGTCAAGGCGATTGACGGATACATAGGAGTGTATGAGCACACGAAGCACTGCGAGCACATGTTGTTGGCGGGAAGGAACATTGCACCCGATATCATAAACACTCGGATTGCCGTGAAATACCCCGACTGTGGCGTCTGAGAAGGAGCCAAATTTGTCCTTTTTGGGTTCACCGGAGACACGGCTGAGCAGGCATTTCAATTGGTATAACCCTGGCCTGAACGGCTAATGCACAAATACAATTTCATCTATCATGTGATCTGGGCAATTACCTAGGAAGTGATGTTTATAGTGAAGGCCAAAGTGTCAGAAGAATAGAATCGCTCGTGCAGAGCGCAGAGCGGCTGGAAAAACATGATTGATCTGTATATCATATGTACAAGACCGCTTGAAGGAAATGAATTGTAGAAAGCGAACCATCTGACTCGTGCGTATTTGACTGCACATCGAATGACGTGGTCAGTTCGAGTTCATCCTGTAAAGCTCGGCAAACCGACCATTTCCCGCAATCAGTGAAGATGGCTCTCCAGTCTCCAAGACTTCGCCGTCACCAAGAAGCACCACCGCGTCGTACCGCGAGACGTGCTTGAGCCTGTGCATAACAGCCAAAACTGTGCAGTCACGGAATTCATTGTCAACAACATCCTGCATAACCGCCTCGGTCTCGCTATCAACACTGGGTAACGATAACGTCAGCGTGAACTTCATACCAAGAACAGATTTTTCACGAATGCTTACCTGCTCATGGCCTCGTCTAGAATTAAAATTTTGCACTGCCGAAGCATAGCCCTAGCCATGCAGAGGAGCTGCTTCTGACCGGCCGACCAAGCTTTATCGTCCATCTCTACGTCCAGGCCGCCTTGCTCTTGAACATGTCTCGAAAGACCAACTCTGTCGAGAGCTTGGGTGATCCTCGCGTTGTCGTCGTCGTCCGAAACGGCGCTCAGCGGATCAATGTTGAATCGGATTGTTCCCGGCATGAGAAAAGGATCTTGGGAAACAACGTTGATGCAAGAACGCAGCTCCGATGGCACGAGAGTTGATAGGTCGACGCCATCAATCTCAATCTTGCCTTCCCTGACATCTGTCATCTGTAGTAGGCTGAGGATAAGTGACGTCTTGCCGCTGCCTGAGCGACCGCAGATTGCAACGTGGTCACCGGCCTTCACCGAAAGCGATACCCCCTTGAGTATCGGTTCGGCTTCAGGACTGGCGTAACGTTAGTTCCGAGACTGAAAGAGATGGAGAAGGACTTGAACACTCACCCATAAGACGCCACAACGTTGGAGAAGTTGAGAGCCCCGCTACGGGGCCATCCCCGAGATAACCGTCCCTTGCCTGCACTGTGTTCCGTTTCGGTCTCTGCTACGAACCGTCTAACTCTTGCAACAGCCCCCACACTAGACTCAAGCTTAGTCCAACTCTGGATCAGGCGTGCTAATACCTCACTGAATCCAATGACCATGACAAGACTAACACCAACACTTCCAGCACTGAATTTATCATACCAAGTAACAACCACACCCACGAGGACGATAGCAAGCACAGCCACAACTAGGTTAAGAACAATCGTAAGCCACGCTTGAATACAGCTTTGAACATAGCTTGGTTTCTGGGATAAGTCAATGCGGTGATAGTTACGCTCCTGGTACTGGGTTTGCCACCCAAAAGCACGGATAGTTACACTGCCAGCGACGGATTCAGAGAAGCAGGTGTAGAGGGGCGCCTTGGCTTCGATCCCCAGAAGACGGATTTGGCGAGACGTCTGAAGGTAGAAGCGTTGCAGAAAATACACGACGGTCGCGATGAAAGGGAGGGCAATGCCGAGAAATTGGGAGAAGACGGCGAGAATAACGAGCTTAGCCAAGACGGATATGGCCGCTGCGAAGATTTGTGAGCAACGTCGCATATTCATGTGGATGACATACTCACTGGAAGTGTAATTCACCAGGTTGGACGGCAGGTCCATGTCCAGAAGCTGCATGTCTTCACTGAACCTGTGAGCGGCCTCAAATTAGCACCTCTTTACAATGAAAAATCATCATCCAATGTGACTTACCTATTGAGGATCTCGCCATTGTCGGTTGTGGTCAGAAAACGGAAGGATGCTCTGTCCCGCAAGAGGTATACGATTAGTACTGTCCCACATGTACTATGATGCTGTACATATGAACTTACGCCATGGTCGTCTTGAGAAGGTCTGAGTGCAGCTTGAGAGCCGTATTGGTGATGATGTCGAGGAATGCAAACCAGGCAGCCAAAGAAGCTCCCAGAGTGCCAAGGACGCCAAAAACGGCGTACATGCCCAAGTAATACCCCACACTCGTGTTGGCCTTGGCGGCATTGGCTTCCGACCACCACTTGACCCAAACGGCTAGTTGTCACATGAAGTTGTCAGCGGCAGTTGGCAATTCCCCCCTATTGATTGCAATGCGAAGTTTCCGACTTACTAGAGAACTCTGAGAAGAAGATCCACATAACGACTGAAACCGAGTAGAGGGCCACTGCCCTACGGCCAGCATTCTTCAAATAGTATGTGTAAACTGCCTTCTCCCCATTCTTGCGTCGGATATCGGTATGAGGCCTTTCTTCTTGGTGATTCTCGTTCTCTTTGGTTGGCGTGGTTGTCTGCTCAATGGGAGTCACAGACTCATCAGACTCCTGTACCTTCACACCATCAGATGACAACTTCAACCCTAGCCTGCTCGTATAGCCTTGACCTCTCACGAGGACTGCGGGGTTGCCGAGTTCTTGTATCCTTCCATCATCGAGGCAGATGATGAAGTCGGCGAGGGCCATTAGTTCATCTGCATTCTCATCAGCAAGCCCGTTATAATGTCATAACGTGAAAACAAAACTCACGGCTATGCGTTGCCATGATGATCGCTGCGCGTTGCCTACGCAAAAGACCATCAGTGCCAAGCAGACAGGTCGAGACATGCTTAGTCGTGTGGGCATCCATGCCACTGAAAACATCGTCAAGGACAATGATCTTCTGCCTCGAGTAGACAGCTCGAGCAAGAGCCTTGAGGGAGACAAAGATGAGATGTCAACGAAATTGTAACGTTCAAAAAGCATGCCCGGCCACTTACGATGCGTTGCTTTTGCCCGCCGCTTAAATTGACACCGTTGCTACCAACCAGTGTGTAATCCCCCCTCTGAAATGCTTGTAAATCGGTTTCGAGACCGCAGGCCGAGATAACAGCATTGTACCACTTCGGGTCGTAAAGTGAAACGCCGAGTACGTTTTGCCGAACCGTTCCGTTCTCAAGCCACGGGCTCTGTGAGCAATATGCCACGCCACCTTTATCAGGAGGGTTTCCAACGGCTGGACCGGCAGTAGGAGGAGACATGGGTATTAACTCGCCGAGTATTGCGCGAAGGAAGGATGACTTGCCGCTTCCCACGGGACCGATAACAACAGTCACCGCGTTTCGAGGGATGTCAACGGTGAGGTCGTGAAGCACAGCCTGATCCTTCTTCCATCCAAAGCTATCCCCTTTGAAGGAGACGGCATACGGCTGCTGCGAGTCCACAAACTTGCCGTCGCCCTCATTTGTCAATGGAACGAGATTAATATCGGTCGAAGACGGCGAGGTGAATGTGCTACTTTGACTATCGATTGCTGGAGGTCGGGGGCCGTAGGTGCAAAAGTCTTGGATGCGGTCGAAGCATGCAAACGACTGGACAATCATTGGCAGTAGCTGTATGAACATGACAACAGGCGTGGTCAAGAGCCCAATCAATGCGATGGAGGCGAAGGCCTGGGCGGGTAAAAGAGTTTCGTTCTTCCAGAAGACTGAGATAATGACGTAGACGGCAAAGGTAATAATAGGAGCAAGATTAATTGGGGTGAGCGCTGTGGTTGCCCGTCAGGAACTAGACATTCATATCGCCGTCGAAGACAAGAGACTTACAGAGCAACAGAGTGGCCACAAGCAGCTTCCGGAAAGACTTTGAGGTGTTGATCTCGTTAGTCCGCAGTCTCTGAATCGTTGTCGACATAACATCTGTAAGCCCGAGCATCTTCACAGCCTTCATCTCACCAAGCACTATCGTTATGACACGAAGACGTTCCTGAATCTTCTCGATCCACCGCATCTGGGCTGTTCTGCTGGCGACAGAGATCTTCGACATTATAGCGATGAACACTGGGACATAGTCTGGTCAGCGAACTCCATACAGTATTTGCCGCGCATGACATACCCAATACAAGGACTATCGGGGCCAGGCAGGCGAGGGACAGCTGCAGTCCTAGAAGCCAGCTGGCAACAGCAATATCAAGTAGCGAACCCCACGTCGTATGAAACATGGACATGGCGCCAAAGATACGTTCAACATCTGTCCCCATTAGGGCTACCGCCGTGATATCTCCAGTATCGACGTCTCTTGTGTAGACAGCTTGTTGGTAGACAAGCGCGATTAACCCTCCCCGAAGCCTAGTTGTAAAGCGAAGGTTATGGTACTGGTAAACTGAGTTGCTAACCGCGATGCCCAGGTATACCAATGCCCAGGCCCCAATAAGGCCTCTGCCGTAGCTAACGTCTGGGTTGCCGTTACTCACAAAAGTTACGGTCGAGTTTATGAGGAATGGTTGCGCGAATGTAAAGACTGTCAGGCAAAGCCGGGGAATAACAGGAGCCAGGAAGGGCAAAAGATAAGCCCTGAAGCAAGCTTTAAGGAGACTATGGCGACTTTGGTGGTCGTCTGATAAAGCCATGAGGTTAGCAAGGGGGCTGCAGATTTCATTAGGAACACACCGGCGTGAAAGACGTACATTTGTCCCATGCAACGGCCAAGCTTTGGTGAAGAACGCGACTCTCCATATCTGAATCGAGCCCTGGTAAGTCGCTGAGGGAAATGACTCTGGAATACCCCAAGTAGAAAGTTGTCGCCAACCACGCAAAGCAAGTCCTCGACCAAAACCCGCTGGTCTGCTCGGGAGTTGCATGTTTGCCGTCGGGAGAGGCACCGGGTGCGGCAAGTCTCTCCTTCGCCTCGATAGATTCTAGCACAAGCAACACCAGTGTGAAAACCAACACGACTGTGGCGATGGCTGGCAAAGGGCCGCGTACAGAGATGAGCCACAGCGTACGGACACGGGCAATGCCAAGTATGATGGAAGCCGAGAGATAGAGGCTGAGGAGGGTCGAGGGTCGAGGCGATCTTTGATGGTTTAGGACAGACAGAAGCAAGACGGCAAGCGTGGCGACGGGAGTCAAAACATCAGCGGCGATGGACGCAGGAGTTTGGGATGCTGAGGTCTGGCAGCGCAAAGCCAGGAAGGCCCACTGAAAGGCTAGAAGTGTAATTGTAGCCACCTTGCAATGGGAGTTAGTCAAAGACAAATTGACGGCGAGACACATTGACGGCGAGACACATTGTGCGGCTGGACATACCAACTTGCTGGCCAAGAGCCTGGACTGAGTCTGGAAAGTAACTGGCTGTCGAAGCAGCTGGACAACTCTCGGTGGGACAAGCAGAAGAAAGAATGCACATGGCAAGCATGCGAAAATGATATCTTCAAACTGTAGAGTGAAGTCAAAGGAGCGGCAACCTGTATGGACTCGCGGTCCGGACGTCCAGTCGCTGAAGTTCGGACAGGCCATATTGATGATTCGTAAGATCAATAGCCCGTATACATCAGAACTTCTTTCCCAGAGGCTAAAGCTTGGTTGACACTAGGAACAAAATGAAAGGAAGTTTATGACGAGAAGTTCGGAAATATGTCGAAATGTTGTTGGAACAGAGACGTTGGACAGCGACGCGTGTGTGGTGTGCCTGCGTGCTTCAGACCCTGGGGATCACTATCAGCGTTGTACGGGGGCAACGGCAACGTCGCGTTCGGCGTGCCGCCTGGTGTGCGACATGCTGATACATGGGTCAGACCCTGCAGCTTCTAACCTACTTCGGTAGGTAAGGTAGGTCTGTCTTCGGTCGGGCTGCACCTGCACGAGCCGGCCAGTCTTACATTTTTGTTGATCTGTCGATTAGGGAGGGTGTATCAATAGATGTCACAATCCATGTTTGCGACCTAAGGTTTTTGACTGGGCTGTGGCATTAGTGATGTGTGCTCTTTTGTCTAACTAGGGAAACCCTCATGGGGAAGAAACCTAGTTACTCATGTGTCCCAATGTTTGCTTTTTATTTAGAGCAATCAAGCACACGGACAGCATGATAATCCTGCCGATCAACCGCCCAACTTTCCATCGTATCGCCTCGTCATCTTCCCTACATGTCTGCCCTCATGGCCTGGACGATTATTCTCGTACGTCCATTGGAGAAAGCCTTTCCAACTGTTTCTCTCTGTCCAGCTGACCACCGCGTCAAAGTCTTTGCAGGTATGTGTCTCGAGAATGCCGTAGTCCTCGTAGTCTTCCGTGACTCCGAGCATGAGATCAGCGTTGCACATTAGCGACTGTCGCAGTCGATTGAAGCAATGAAGGGAGTGCATGTCCGATGAGCTCGTGTCGTTGGAAAGGAATCGCTCTCGTAGACGTGTCTGCAGAGTGAATGGTAGTCAGACCAGAGCCAAAGCTTTGCATGTTTTTGCGGGCGGCTAGGCAGGCTTACCAAACAGTGCAGGTTATGGAAAACGTCCACCTGATAAACCATCTCGCCCGTCACCCCCGGAGTGGGCGCGGAGGGGCGGAAGCCGTGAGCTACGGCCCACTCGTCGCTAATCGATACGATGCCGTATTCTGCGTTGGTGAGCTTTGCTGGCTTCGCTCCTGGTGGAAGGGTTGGCTTGTCATACGCAAGTAGATTTCATCCCATGGATCTTGCTGGGAAATCACCCCGGGGTCATACGTCTCGTCATTGACATAGACCCAAGTTTCGCTGAAATCGTGGAGGTTGAAATCTATGTGCGAGGAAACTCAGCTTCGGCCAAAAGAATACCCCGTAATACAGAGTGTGTTGAAGAGTGTAGGCGGCCCACAGTCATCTAGGGGGTGCAAGCCTGCCCTCTTGACGACGTCCAGGAGGCGAGGTACCGCCAAAAACAGGCAGAGGTTTGCAAACTCCACCGCCAACAGCCAGAGCAAGATTTGCCGAAGCTGTCCATGTTTCCGATTCCCGACATAATTGCTTCTTGGCTGGGCGCCGCAGTCGTCGCCGGCCACCAGCGGAATCTGTTCGGTCTCGTCTTTGCTGTCCATATGTGTTGAGTTCGTGGTGGTTTTTCGCGAGAGGGCCCGAAAACCATCCACCACGACGTAGCTATTCAACGGGAACAAGACATTTTGTCTGCCCTCATTCGACAATCATCTACGCAAAACCAGACACGAATGGTGCTATTCTTCTGGTGTATCGACCGCAGGCAATATCACGGCGGCAAATCTGGCGTGTCGCTGTCATGTGGGCTGGGTTCCACACAGCTACTCTTCTTAATCCCTGCTCCCTATGCTCTGGCTCCCGTTCCCGCTCCAGTCGCAGCGCTCCGGATAAGGACTCAGAAGGAAGGTGAGTGTGGTCAACTGGGGGCTAGCCCCGGCCCCCGACAGCCTCCCGCCCAAACGTACGAGTAGCGCCAACACAACAAAAGTCTACATGTACCGCGGGACGCTCCGGTCTTACCCTGAGACTCTAGTTGCATTAATCAGAGGATGGGATGTCTGTCAACTAGATCCCATTATCCGTCCCGCCCAGCAACTGTAAATCAAATTCATAGCGTGGCACAATCCTCCACAAATAGGATGTGGCTGGGGTCAAAAGATAGAAGAGGCGCTCTTTATCAGGCCCACAGCTGAAATACAATGCTCGATAGGGGAGGTCGTGAGGGGCGTCGTGTTGGAGATTTCCATATCTGCACCTTGCTGTATATCATACCTCGGTTAGACCATTTGGCTAGCTGAGAGGGGTTTACGCAAGTGCTGCACCCCCGTGGCGCGCCGGCGACTGATGCAGGCTTCAATCAACAGCGACCGACGCCTTAGTCGACGAACAATGTGGTCCAATTGGCTGAGAACCGAGCAAACATCCAGCACAACACTGCATTCATGATGGCCGGGTTGTCCGCCCATCAAAGATTGCGAGATGCAGGCGGCACAGCCTTTGCATGTAACAGTATGCCACAAATCTGAGATACGGGCATGGCGGACGGTAAGTCCCTGTCCGCAATGACTGTGAATGGGATATGTGGCCAACAGCCAATGGGAATAGGAACGGATCTCGCACATTTTCTCCCCACGGGGAACAGGCCTGTAATATTTATGATTTATCCCACGACTGGATTCGACTGTCTTATGGGTGCCTTTTGTCTGTCCTTCATTCTTGCAGAACGCCTATGACTCGGTTGGGCATACGGCTGATCATCGTCTTCTCTGGTCAAGGAAACTATCAACCAAACTCACAACTACGCTTGTGGGTCATGAAACTGAGATACCTGTTAGAAAGCAGCGTCATCATTGGATGCCCGGCCGTCCCTAGCCTCGAATTGGTTTCCGCGCGCGCCTGCCAACCCCGACCAGTTCATCAAACGTCTTTAACTACCTTACTGGACTGTTCTGCATCAAGAGTAAGAACTACTAAAGCAGCCAACTAGTATGTTGGGATTTCGAAAGCTTTCCTTCCCAAGAGATGTGTGACTAAAACCTGCACAGTGACTGCTGGTACACGAAGCACCCAAGGGTGCTGGACATGTCGGCTAAGAAGGAAAAAGTGTGACGAGACACGTCTGGTGTGTCAGACATGCACAAACCTGAGCATAGCATGCTACGGGTACGGACCTCGGCCTCCCTGGATGGATCGAGGACCACTCGAGAAAGAAAAAGCACAGAGCATCAAGCTTGAAATAGCCCGCAGCGGCTTGAAGAGGAAGAGACCCCGTTTGTGCAGCACAGCTCTTGCAATCGGCATCGAGGGGAGCTCCGATGCCACGTCCGACAACTGCGACAGACCCGTCACCCTGCCTGGTACGGCACTTTGTTTGTCCAAATCCCTTCCGAAAAGAACCCCGACTACCCTGGATGATGTCTTCGACGATGCTTTCAGTCTTTCTAGCACACCAATGCAGCAGACGGCGAATAACACGATGGCCCAACAGATGAGCCTCGTTGTAGGTGAAATGTCCACATCCGAGATTTTATCGACCGATGAGAGTGAGCTCGACCATTGTTCTCTTCCTATCGACCCTATGCTGCGTGTAGCCTACGAATGGGAGAGTTCAGAATCTACACTCGACTACGAGGCATACATGGAGATTGGCACCTTCCTTCCCCTTCAAACTTCTGAGTCTTTACCACAAACTCTCCACAGACTCAGCGACTCCGTGCCATCTGACACCCCATCTTGTTACTTTGGGACATCATCTGGAACAGATGACAGCAGTTCAAGTGCAGCACCTGGAGATATCCTGCTAAGCGATGCAATCTCTTTATCAAACTATCTCGAAGAAACACTTTCAGCACAATTTCCCTTCCGTCAGGTTCCCAACATCGGCTGCCGACAGTGGCTGGAAATCCTGCTGTTTAGTTCAAAGCATGTGCTCCAGACTACGATGCTACTCAGTGGAGCAGCCAGCAGCGTGAGCGAGAACCCGGATCTAGAGCAGGAGAAAAACATCGGAAACCACATGTCTCAAGCCATGAACATACTCAGATCCCTTCCGTCTGCAACCTCATCTTTGTCTCTGCTCGATGAGAAATTAAAAGCATTTCACATCATTTCAGCAAGCACCTGTGTGATGCAGACAGTATTTCTTGAGGTTTGAAGGCCCATTCTTTTCACCTCACAAGCAAATATACTCATGCAGGATTAGGTTTATCTCGGTGAAACTTCACACTGGATGGACTGCCTGGAGCAGGCAACACCATACATGCATGCACTCATCAACCTTGTCTGTTCAGAAAAGGGAAGCATCAATCCATCCAAAAAGACGCAAAACACATTTTCTCAGTTTCAGATGGCCGCAGCGAAGGTTTTGCTCAGTCAGCTGGTCTGGTTTGACATCGTCGGCCTCGTCTCCACCGGCTGTGGGCCATCCCTTGGTACAAACCACGCTTTTCTCCTGGATTCCAATGTTTTTGATCTGAAAGAAACCTCAGGGTGTGAAAATTGGGTTGCGAAGTCTCTCTATGAAATTCACGCTCTTCGAACTTGGAAAGCGGAGGAGGTCGGTGCCCAACGGTTGAGTATCATTGAACTTGCCGAACGAGGAGGGGCGATATTGGAGATCCTGAAACAACGCATTGCCGCAATCGAAGTGGATCTAGTGCTCAACACAGAGACACAGAAAAGGTTCAACGATGGTGACGATTCAGCTGGGGCTGTGCCTCTGGAGCAAGATCTCCAAAAGGTCACCATGGCCTATGCTATAGCTGCGGTCATCTATTTGCACGTTATCATCTCAGGGCCAACACCTCTTCTGGAAGACATACGACAAGAGACTCCGCGCTTTGTGAAGTATCTGAAAATACTTGCAAGTAGGGGCTTGCTCTGTCATGTATCACTGCCTCTCTGTGTGGCGAGTTGCTTCATGGAAGATCACGACTTTAATTTCTTTAAGGAGTTTGTTTCGACAAGTCGACATTCAAGGTCCGAGCGCTTTGAAACTTGCGAGAGGGCCATCATGATTGCACAAGAATGCCGCAAGCAACGGCAAGATGGCAGGCGCTGTGACTGGATTAATGTCACACAAGAGTTAGGTTGGAAGTTCTTGCTTGTATAAGGCAGTTGATGCAAGACTCTTCAACGAAAGTGATAAGAACAGGTTGCATGCTAGTGATAAAATATGGTTATGACCAGTAAAAGCGGTCAGACTGCATAAACGAAAGATTCATGTTGTAGTTGTGATCTATGCAAGTTGTGTTCATTAGTGAATCACGGGGTCAATCGAAAGGCAAAGCGGGTTCCGTACCAAGCCAGCTATTCATAAAGTTTCATCAATTTGAACCATTTCCTTCTGACTCGCGTGGACCAAAAGGCTTGCTGACTTTTCTCCGTCAAAACCAGAAGACATTCAACACTGCCCAACAGTACACAACGCCGATAGGTCTCCAATGCTTTCAAATTCTTCCTAGAGCAACAAATTTCAAAATGCACCACGGAACATATTTTACGTGGGTTGATCTCACATATCATTGAAATGATCGAGTAGAATTGCTGTCATCATCAAGCATACTTGGATGCATAAGCCCAGATCTCATCCCAATTCTTGCATTCGTGGGGATAGTCCAATCCATCTACCACAGCACGTCCAGTGTTTTCAGAAACAAATTCGAGAGATGTGTCACCAGAACATTGGACAGCCTGCCTCAGATAGTCGAAGCAGTGAGCGATGTGCCAAAGACCATGGATGGCCTGGCCATAAGTTGGTGAAGTCACATTCTCCGGCCACTGTTGCAGCATTTTCTTCGTATCCACCTTGTCGTAGATAACTTCCCACATGAACTTGCGCAATGCACCCTGTAGAGATCAGCCATTCCGAAACATCGTCGATCGTTCATGTAGGCAGACCTACCAGGCAATGAAGTTGATGGAACACAGAAAGTCCTGCAATTTTGTCGGGAAAATCAAAGCCGGAGTCGGCCTCCAAATTTATAAAGCCACGACCGTTGGCTGAACGCGAGGTAATCAGCGTTGATGCAGTGCAATTGTTTCTCTCACAGTCATCATGTACTTACGGCCTGGCAAGCCTTCCCAGGCCGCGTTGCTCTCTTCTGATGGCAAAGAGAGAAATAAAGGATCGAGCTTAAATGTTCGCACATGTTGTGAAACTGTAGAACGTTAGCAAGGATGTGTTTTGAGATTTGAGCGGTAATTCCAGAACACACATTGGGGAACTGGAGATGGGAGCAGGCGCTTAGGTCTTTGGTGGGACCATATCCCGGAATACAGAGCGGCTAGAGATAGGAATAACAAGAGGTTGATAGCCAGAGAGACGAGGAGCTTCTTTCGTGAATAGCTCGTTTTCGCTTGCATGGACGACTCAAGGTGTATCTCAGCCTCGGATTCGTTGCTGTCACCTTGCTTCAAAGACTCGTATGCTGCATCATTGGCTTTGCGGTTCGACCAGGGAAGATAAGACGCCATACTCGAAATTTTAAAGTGTGGAGATTCCACAACAGAGTGTTGACGAGACCTTGTGAGTACTAGGTAGACTTAGCAAGCAACTCAATAAGGCTTTTCAAATACGTTTTCTTTCCCTTTGGAAATTCCAAGGTACTTTTGAAGTTTGTAGTGTAATTGATGTTTTTTATCTTATCGGGGAGAGTCACTGCACACTTTCCTTCTGGGCGGGCGTCACGCTTATCAATTGCCGCCGACTTGGCGCCACGAACAACACAGCATCCGATGGCGCTTTGCATAGATAGCTGCGGGACGCGGCGCCAAGCCGGCGGCAGTCCATCGTGACGCCCGACCAGATATCGAATCAATGTGTTCGGTGTTCTTTTGTTGCGAGACTAGGGGGTTGAAGCAACACTCCTTTGTTGGCATTTCTATTATTGTAATAACGCAATCTCTTTTCGCGCGTAGAATTGTATCGCTTGGAACTTCTAGACACATTTTGACGTCTTGTTGAAACATGCAGCCCTATTCGGTCTGATTTCACACGGTCCGCCGTGCTTTTGGCCTCATTGCAATACATTCGTTGCATACAACCACGAGAAATGGAGAACAAAGCACTGGATTTGGCGTTGACTGTCTGGAGATTCGTCAGAATTCGAGTTGCGCCGATGCCAAACGACTCAAAGGCGCTTTACGGAAGGGTCTCCTCCACTGAAGCCGACCTCGCTTCCCAAGAGACCCTGTTTGGGTACGAGGAGGGTTCAAACGACAGAACTTCAATCACGTCCAGGCTATACAAGAGGTGTATTTGGTCTATCAAGGCCGCGTTTCTTGTCTCCTACGTATTGCTGGCCTATCTTGTCTTCGTCACCAAGGGACCAGTTCTATGTGTCCTTGGAAACGAAGGTAGGTGACACTATTCTGATAGATCTCCGTAGATTGCAAGACTGAAATCAAGTGTTACCTATTCAAGCAATTTTCGACGAATCGCCAGTCATCTATGAGACTGTTCGGTTCCAGCGTGCCGGCTTCCATGACCGCCGGCATAGCACGAACACTCTATACGAAGGACCTCCAAACAAGCAGAACGAGGCCGCATGGGATCGCTTGTTGAGTGGTAAGTAGTTGCGGATCAACAAGGACTGAAAATTCAAGAATCCTAATCTCTGATAAATCAGTTGGTGTTGTCGCCATCTCAGAGCAAGAAAGCTCCAGGATCACGAACGGCACTGCATCAGCGGTTGGAGATTCCAAAAAGCACATTGTGGAACTTGAAATGTTTCACCAATTTCACTGTCTTGTGGGTATACACCGATATTTTGATAATTCAAAGAAAACGACAATAGCTGATATTATATACAGAAATGGCTCCGTGATCAGTTTTGGCATCTCAACGCAGCTGTCACGGCATCCCACGAACTCGATGATTTTCCTCAGCGAGTAAATCACACAGGTACCGCCATTTTCTTTCAATCATATGAAACGGAAAAAGCGCTAATTCAACAACAATAGACCACTGCATTGACTACCTTAGGCAGGTCATCATGTGCCATGGCGATATAACACCCATCACGTTTGAGTGGATTCCTGATATTGACGGATACATCGCCCACCACAGCACCGAGCATATGTGCCGCAACTTCGATGCCATATTCGACTGGGCTACAGTTAGAAACACGACTGGCCTAGAAACAGACGGGAAGCATCGGAACAAGGAATTGAAGCATGCAGAAGATTTTGATTGATGAGCAAAATCAGATCTCTGCTCCAGAGCATAGTCGTGTGCATTATTGATTTTCCTCCAGCCTTCGAAATTTTCATTTCAGTTAAAAGCTACTGTAGTGAGATAAATGTTCGGTGACCGAACCCCTTGAATAATTGGCTTTCTTTGTGACCTTGTCTGTTCTTCTCTCGTTGAACTGCCTACAAGTGGAATTGGGCATTGCGAGCATGTCAGGACAGCCAACTGTGGCACGAAGCAAGAGCTTCGAGGATAATGCCTCTTATTCTGCACTATGTGACTACAACGGCCATCCCCAACTGGGTTGACCGTAACACTGGAATTGGGGCTTGAGCCCTCATTTTCCTAGCGTAATTGAATCGGTTTCCTATCTAAATCACACATGACTTTTTGTCCCCGCCTCTCACACAGTTGTACCATGGAAATGCAATAATCATGACATGCAGATGACTGATGTCCTCCGTCAATGCCACGTTCGTCTCGGCGTGACGCCCAAAGGAAGTCATTAAAGATCCTAGTGGCCAGTGAATTTATTCAGTTTGGAGGGAGGTTCAAGGCGTGACGCCGATGACTGAATGCACGGGGCGACTTTTGCAGCTCCAGGATGCATGGTATGGGAACAGTCTCTCTGGCGGCACGCCCGCCCTTTCCGCCGATCGGCGGCATTCCAAACAGTCGATTCGATTGCTTGTGGTCAATAGAGCAATCTGGGTCCCTTAGACCAACGCGTTGATCAAAGGACGGGTATATTAGAGGTGACGCGGGAATGGGTTGGATGATTTTGCACATAGGATCGTCTCGAACACAATAACATACTTCAAACCCCAAGGTTCTCCAAAACCAGTCCCGTCAAACAATATGCAATTCTTCAAGTTTCTTGCTCTCTTCGCTGCCGCGACTGCCGCCGTCCCTGCACCGGCCCCTGAACCTCAGGCATGCCTCGCCGATATCAAGGAGAACGTCGCTGAGTCGGCCGCTGTCTACAAAAGATGTGCCTACAACTGGATTAGACGTGATGGCGTCTCTACACGTCAGGCCTGTCTTGCAGAGCTCAAAGAATCTGCTGCCGAGGTCTCCGAGAAGTACAAGCGATGCGCTTACAACTGGATCAAGCGCGACGAAATCGCCGTTCGGGCGCCTTTCCCTCAGGCCTGTCTTACTCAGGTCGACGAAGCCAGCACAGAGGCTGATGCCGTCTATGAGAGATGCGCTTACAACTGGATCAAGCGGGATGGACAAAACCTTTCTGCCCGTCAGGCTTGTCTCACTGAGGTCAATGAGGCTGTTGCCGACGGTTCTGAGAAATACAAGCGCTGTGCCTACAACTGGATCAAGTGAACCACCCTTGGTAAGAACTTCTATCCGAGTATTCAACAAATGGAGAGAAATCCTTTTACTAACCTTGAATTTTACAAGGTAACTGACTCTATAGACAAAGGAACACGCATGGACTTCACGCTATGCGATATAGATACAACCCATTCTCGGGTGTATCGAGGGACTGCAACAATCGATGTACTCAGGTTGTCTAAAGATGATGGGAAAAAGGGAAGGACCTGGCAAAACATTATACTCTTTCTTTTCAATGAAACTTTTCTTTTTCCTGTCGTCCATATTCTCCGCAAACGAGACAGCTTTGGAATTCAGAACACTATGTCTTCCGCATGATGTATCCCTTATCCCATCCAAGATCGTGGCAGAGTAATAGTGGGGTGCCAGCCCGGATGGCTAATTGACACTGCCCCAAAAGTCTTTACGTGCTTCAATATGACTTCCCAGGAGATTCCCATGAGCCTCAGAATAGCCGCGCTGAGGTCACGCTGCTTAGATGTGTACACGACAGATTTCCTGCGTATGACTAGGACTTACCTGGCTTCAAGAAGGTGCTTCCCAGTCTTCATTCTGAGTATATTGCATCAGCATGGATGATTTAACTTCGGGTTACCAAAAGCTTACTCCGAACACATGTCGCGCAAGAGTAGTCTCGATCTTTGGAGAATTGGTAAAGCCTCCATTGTTGGAATACCCTCAGAAACGGATCACGTGTGTCTGTGGGCCTTGGACTGGCTCGTATGATTTCTTCGACCTCTTTTCCTGTGTCGTAACATGAAATAAGCGTCTCGCGGACGTGCAGGGGGCTTTCCGAAATTCCCTCCAGTGTCGTGTAGCATTCATCCACAACCTCGCGTAAGATCAGAACCTGGTTCTCAAGGGACCAAAAGATTCGGTCTGCTCTGAAGACATTGCCTCTTAAAGAAAAGAAACTTGTTACGACACTTGCGGTCGATGATACTAGAGCCAAGACACTAGTTGTAACAATGAGAGGGTCCATGGCCACGTACTGGGCTACATGAATTCCGGCTCATTGCAATGAGCAGAATCTTGCCAAAATTTTCATTATCTGGGCGGGGGGGGCTCTTTTTATTAGGGCTCCTGTGCAACACACCTAATATTGCCTCATTTAGTGGAAGGCTGACACGTCAAGCAGGCGACCAAATGGCGTTCTGCATTTTGTTTTGATACGACCATGTCTCTCAATGACTTGCTTTCATGCAAAGCCATCGGCCAATGACTCGCCATTTTGATGGCAAGGGAGAAGGAGGTGGCTATTTTTAGTCGATTTGACTACTTGAATTACCTCAGCCTTCTCTCACTTCAGTCCGAAATCGTTAGTCTAGAGGCTGAGCTTCGAGTCGCATCGCGGGCAGACGATGCTAGTACTCAAGGTGCTCAAGCAATCAATACCTCACAATATGCCAAGAACTTCCAGATATTGCGAGAGAGCGGCTCCTCTCAGTACACAATCCTAGAAAATATCAGACAGAAATTGCGAGAGTACAGTGAGTACGGATTCTTATATAGCCCGGGACCTGCGCATGCTCAACATTATCTAAACAAAGACTGATAACCCAAAGATGATTTAGCAATCCATACTTGTGTTGTGAAGAACGCAAGCCCATCTAAGACTAAGACAACACAGTAGCACAAGTGAATCAGATTGATAACCCGATGAATTCGCAACTCGAAATACTCAAGGACTGGCTCAGAGACAAGAAGCTAGCCCACCCTTTCCTGCAGGGGTATGAGAGCCACACATGGGAGGGAAACGAAGAGCGGATTTACATGTGTCTGCGTCCAAAGGCACCGGAAGACGACTCTTTCACCAGGTTCGTGTCGAAATTGCTCCTGCGAGCCTACAACCACTTGCGACCGCGCCAGACCAGACACGCTGAGACTGTCGATGAGATCTCCGGTCATGTCTCGTACAGCCATGACTTCATACGAAGAATCGGTAACCTCGGCACCACCATCCTAGCCTGCATTATGCCGGTTCTCACAATCTTCGTCCTCAACATTGTTCACTCTACTAACCTTCGGATCCTTGTGACACTTATCTTCACAGCGGTTTTCGCACTCCTGATAGCAACATTCAGTAATGCCAAGAAGGTTGAGATCTTTTCTGCAACAGCTACGTACGTGTTAACCGACCCATTGTCAACTTGCAACTGACAACTATAGGTTTGCTGCGGTTGATGTGGTTTTCATTGGGAGTGCTGTTAGCAAGTAGCGCAAGCTTCATTGTGTGGATATGCGACAGACCAATCCGGGACCGCTTTCTTTCCTGTGCTAGAGCAACTACATTTCCTGTCGCTTTACTCTAAGTTACCGTCGTCGTCGTCGTCGCTGTCGCTGTCGGTGCCGGTACGTCGTAGGCGCATTTAATTCAATACACATGAAATATTGCCGCGCTCACACAATACAATCAGGGTCTCTAACTCTATGTCATAGACCTATAATTCCAGGTGTTCAGGAGTAATTTGTATCCCATACCTTTGTGTCCTTGGCCTGCGACCATCACGACAACAACCTGTAACCATCCACACACTTCCATGAAAAGGGATACGGGATATTTATGCCCATCACGGTAACTCGAGTTTTCTCTAAAAGTAAAAGTTGCGCTTCCGAGTTCCACTCGTCTTCAGAACCCCAAAAGTATTCTGCCGACTTGAAAATCAATTTCATTCCCAAATTTTGACGACTACCAACTAGTCATTTTCCACCCGCTACCCAACTTTTGATAATTTCAAGCAAAGCGGCCTTCGAAGAACGCTCGAATTGAAAACATGATTATCCTTCCAACAATCTTGTGTATCGCCGCCGCATCTCCGGTGCTATGGATACTACACCGCATCTACTTCCCAAACCTCACGGTCCCAGACGCATACAATCCATGGCTCATTCTTGGACGTTCCGCCTTCCGACACAAGTCGTCCGTCATAGAATACTTGCGACGCATGGAAACTACGCTCCTCGTGCCTGATCGCATGCGCGTCATCGCCAACTGCCCATAAGGCATGACAGATGGTGTCTATCAACTCACTGTTTTGTGGGCTCTCGGTGCGATCTTTGTTGTCATCATTGCAATAGATTGCCACATCAGCATGTACCTCTCGTCGCGGCCTGTGGAAAAAAGGACTGTTTTATACTCCTTCGCCTACTTCATCGCAATGGTTCTTTACATGTACCCAGCGGGTTGGTGGTTTGTCGCTGCTTTTCACCGAGAGCAATTGGAAAGGGCACATGCCGAGACACCGGGCTTAGCAGGTGTGGCAGGGCGACCACCCGTTGAGTAAGAAGCTTGCAAGGTTCATGTTCCCAATATTTATTGTTGTACTGACATCGGATTCACAGACTACGAGATGGGGTTGCAGATGCACCAGAATCACATCTCCAGTAGCTTGGAGAGTCTTCAATCTCCATTTCTCGGATATCGACCTGTCATTGAAGGCATCATGAAAAGCATACTGACTCTCATACCTTTGCGCGCGGGGTTCAAGAAACAGATGAAAGGACAACTCGCCCACAGTCCCATTAGTAGCAATCCCAATAGTAAGAACAACACAGTGCCACGAGAAGCTACAAATGAGACCCCTTAGATTGGCTGTGTTTAGCGGCGACACTTTCTATGTCATTCTACGTGGAGTTCTGTCCCGATTGCGGACACTAGGAAGCTGTGTCAGTGGAAAAATAAACGTTTTCCTGCAGCTACCTATATGACATATCGATCCAGTACCTCGGAAAAATTACCATTCTTGTGTGAGTATGCTTGGGCAGTGCAGATCTCCCGCGGACATCTCCACTTTCTTGAAAAGACAGCTCCCAAGGACTCAGCCGCTGTTAGCAACCTGCCTCCGGTGTTCCTAACTCCCCGAGACGACGTCTTCGAAGACAACTAGTTGAATACGCGTTTTGATGAAGGCGACATCGCATGCAGACCAGTCGCAGCCACTACGTCTCCGCAAACCAGGGTATTTTAATCTTCTTTGAGCAAGGCTTTAAATAAGGTGAGTGGGGCTATTTGCGTTCATGTCAACTGAACAAGTCGGCGTCCTCGCCTCATCATCCCCCTCATTGAATGCATGTCGTTCTGGTCCCGTGGCTCACCTCGCAAACCGCGCGTTCATTTTGCGTGGGTAGATAGCCAAGCCTCAAATGGTTCAGTGCAACCGAGGCAGAACCACCCGAAAAGCCCCTGTCGAGGTGCGAATACTCGTTGATGGGCCATGGACAGAGAAGCAATCTAGTCCAGAGCGCCTGCTGCTAGTCAGTGGCGTCGTCATCGGTTAATATCTCTCAGGTTACCTTGCCTGGAGTGATGATCAAGCGGGCAGGGGATCAACTCCAGTAACATATATACGTGGTTGGCGTGCTCATGAGTTCTTTGAAGTGGCTGCTAGATTGCTTTGCGCATAGATACCGGTCACTGACTCAAGTGCAACATTCACTATGCACTCTTTCCTCACTTTTGGTATAGGCCTTTTCGCCATCACGGTCTCTGCTCAGTTCCAGAACAGCACCAACACCACCGTGCCTACGGCTACGACGTTAAACGGGACATACTACGGAGGTAAGTAATTGTTTTCTCTTAAAACCCTCACTCAAGATTTATTACACTGTGGATGAGGCGTGGTCGTGATGAGACACAACTGACAGACGAGAATAGTTCACCATTCAAACTGGCATCAGGACTTCTTCGAGGGTGTCCCCTACGCGCAGCCACCCACCGGAAGCCTGCGTTTCCGCGAGCCTCAATCACTGAACACGTCTTGGACCGGACAGAAAAATGCGACCGTTCTCGGATCCATGTGCTACGGCTACGGCGCCACCCAGATGGTCCTGGGCCAGTTCATCTCCGAAGACTGCCTGACTCTCAACGTTTATCGCCCCTCCAACGTCTCCTCATCTAAGGGCTTGCTTCCGGTCGCAGTCTACATCCATGGCGGTCTATTCGAGCATGGAACCGGGAGAGATCCACGGTATAACATGACCTCTCTCCTCCAGGTCGGTGTGCAGAACGGGCAGGAGTTCATCGGCGTTACCTTCAACTACTGTCTGAGCTACTGGGGCTTCCTCTACGGAAACGAAGTCGCCAAAGAGGGGGTCGCGAACCTTGGCTTGAAGGACCAGCGCCTCGCTCTCCAGTTCTTGAAGGAGAACATTGAAGCCTTTGGCGGTGACCCCGAGAGGATCACCATCTGGGGCCAGGAGGCTGGTGCCTTCAGCGCTGGGCTCCAGCTCCTCGCGTACGGTGGCCGGGATGACGGCCCCTTCCAGGGTGCTATTCTGCAGAGTGGTAGTCCGACTCTGATGTGGCCGTCTGTTATCGCCGACGAGTGGCAGCCTCTGTATGACCAATTCGTCAACGCGACCAACTGCTCCACCTCGACGAATACCCTCGACTGCCTGCGCAGTGTTGATGCCGACGTTCTCTCGAGCGTTTTTGACAGTGACATAACTATGGACGACCACCCGAACCCCGTTGTCGATGGCGACTTCATTCAAGACCTCGGGTCCAAGGAGATGCAGGTTGGACACTTTGTGCGAGTGCCGTTGATCCTCGGAACGACTCGCGATGAGGGTACTTGGCAGCACTACGTTGTGAAGAAAATCAACACGACGGATGATTTTCTGAGCATGGTGAGGGATGACGGCCTCAGTGAAGACGCTGCGAATGAGGTTGCGCGGCTGTATCCTGATGAACCGGACCAAGGCATTCCGGCTACGTTGGAAGGACGGCCGGGGAATGAGACTGGGCTTGGGTACCAGTGGAAGCGTACGAGTGCGTATACTGGAGATATGATTATGCAGGCTGGACGACGGCTGGCTAGTCAAGTGGTATGTGCTGAACATTCCTGTGTCCTGAACCCAAAGGTGGGTTTCTTGTTACTGACGATGTCACTTGTAGTGGGCCGGGAATGATGTCGACGTCTACTCATACGTCTACGACGTCTTGTTCCATGCACACTGGTGGCAGACCGGTTCTCAGGAACAAGACGACATTGCCTTCCTTTTCCACAACGTGACGCTTTCCGAAGCTCTCAGCCCCAGCGACCAAGCCGATCAGAAGGACACTTTTGAGCCGTTGAGTTACCTGATGTGCAGCATGTGGATAAGCTTTTTCCACACTTTCGATCCAAATAACCATCCGGGTGAGCCAATCCTACTCCGACAAGCCAGAAAGAGTCCAACTGCTTATTACTGACGCAGTGAACGGTACCAATGTTTGGCCCAAGTACAATGCCAACAGCCCCGAAAACTTTGTCTTCGACGTCAACGCTACCGAGTTGAGTCGCTCTGAGCCGGATGATTTCCGCAGTGAAGCCATGTCATATTGGATTGATCTATTCAGCACGAACGAATATCCGAAGTAAATAGTTTACCAGCTCACCATCTCATGTGTATGAAAACACAAAATTTCATCGTCTCTTCAACCCCAGGATGCAGCTGTTGTGGAGGTCCAGATCCTGGTCCTAGTCACCTGAGTGTCTTTCTATTGACCTCCTGTGATTCACGTCTGTACAACTTCAAATTGAAAAAAAAGACATTATCATCAATTGGCAACGATGTCGAAATGCCGCGAGTATTGTGGCGACATTTCATGACTTAAATCGAATCACAAAAAGAAAGCGATTGGCCTATCACAGACGTGCCCACCGTTGAGTCGTATTGCCAAGATCGCCAAGCCTTGGCACATCAAAACGTTCCTGGATCAGGCAGGTCGCGGTACGACGCTGATGAAGCCAGCCTCTCTGATCCTTTTAAGCTTCCTCATTGAGCCTCTCGTCCCGGGATAGCGGCGCTGCCCAGAGGCTCGTGGCAATGAATTGAGTCAATCGATCCTGTCAACCTTGACTCCAGACTCCCGCCGGGTTTAATTTTGACTTCCCGCGTCATTGGTTCGTGGATCCAGTTTACCGTAGAAAGCCGTACTACAGAAAAAGTCCCAGCATCATCAGCTTCCTTATCTATTGCCTTGGCGCGATCACGCGAGATGGTGGTGCATGCATGTGCGACCCAGTTGAGGGGCAACGCTCCTGCCTTGCACAGTCGCATTTGCTGTGCGCCACGCAGAAGGAAAGCGCACAGGAGGCAGGACCTGCGCAAGTTGACGACAGATACAAAACCAGAGCCCCGCCGCTCCTCTCGAACTTCGCCAGGTTTTCCTCACCGACCATTCACCAACCGCCCAACATGAGAACGGCCGCCCTCACTCTCGCCCTGCTGGCTCTAGCCAGCGCCGCCAAGTGCAAGCCCTACGTCGACTCCGAGTCCCTCCAGGAGCTGATCACCATCGAGGATCTCCTCGCCGGCTCCCAGAAGCTCCAGGACATCGCCGATGCCCACGAGGGCAACCGTGCCTTTGGCGGTGGTGGCCACAATGCCACAGTCGACTGGCTCGTCGAGGAGCTCGAGAAGCTCGACTACTTCGACGTCTACAAGCAGCCCTTCACTGAGGCTTTCGCAGGCTCCAAGGCAACTCTGACCGTGGCAGGCGCCGCCGTCGATGCGCGACCTATGACCTTCACGCCTGCTGGAGACGTCACCGGCGCCGCTCTGGTCAACGTCCCGAGCCTTGGCTGCGAGGAGGCCGACTACCCCGCCGAGGTCTCTGGTGCCGTCGCCCTCATCTCGAGAGGAACCTGCAACTTTGCCGTCAAAGCCACCTTGGCCAAGACCGCTGGTGCTGTTGCTGCCATCGTCTACAACAACGCCGAGGGCGCTCTGTCGGGAACTTTGGGCGAGCAGTCGGATGCTTACGCGCCGGCCGTTGGCATCACCCAGGCCGAGGGCCTCGCTTTCGTTGAGAAGCTCGCGGCTGGCGAAGAGATCACTCTTGACCTCAACGTCATTTCCATTATTGAGGACCGTGTCAACTACAACGTCATTGCTGAGACGCGTGGCGGAGATCACGACAACGTCCTCATGATCGGCGGCCACTCTGACTCCGTCTTTGCTGGACCTGGTATCAAGTAAGTCATCCCATGCTGCCTCTATTTTCTCTATCACCCTCGATTGTTCGCGGACGCCGTCTTCACTATCGTCGTCGTCGTCGTCGTCGTCGTCGTTCTTGGTCGTCGTCGTCGTTCTTGGTCGTCCTCGTCGTTCTTGGTCGTCCTCGTCGTCCTTGGTTATCTGTCATCTGCCGTCAATGTTGTCAGCATTCTTGTCGATCATGTTTACTGCGTGGCATTATCATTGTCACTACCCTCCTCTTTCAAGAACCCAACTCATGATTCGTGGCTAACCTTTCTATCTCTAGTGACGACGGCTCCGGTACCGTTGGCGTCCTCACCGTTGCCAAGGCTCTGACCAACTTCGAACTCAAGAACGCTGTCCGCCTCGGCTTCTGGGGCGCCGAGGAGTACGGCAAGCTCGGTTCCTACTTCTACGTCAAGCAGCTCAACGGCTCTGAGGAGGAGGTTTCCAAGATCCGCGCCTACCTCAACTTCGACATGATTGCCTCCCCGAACCCGAAGCTCGCCATCTACGACGGAGACGGAAGCGCCTTCAACTTCTCCGGCCCCGCTGGTTCTGATGTCATTGAGAAGGACTACGAGGAGTTCTTCGAGAGCAAGGGCCTGGGACACGTCCCCACTGAGTTCAACGGTCGCTCTGATTATGCCGCGTTCATCGAGAATGGTATCCCCAGTGGTGAGTTTGCCCAAATGAAGAATCTGAGGTTGGCGAATTCATACTAATGGTGCACCGTAGGTGGTCTGTTCACTGGCGCTGAGGGGCTTAAGACTGAGGAGGAGGCCAAGCTCTTCGGTGGAGAAGTTGGTGTCGCCTACGATGTCAACTACCACCTGATTGGCGATGACATCACGAATCTGGACAACGATGCCTACCTTGTCAACACTCAGGCCATTGCACACAGCGTTGCCAAGTACGCGATGAGCTGGGAGACCATTCCTCCCGTCAGCCAAAAGAAGCGCAGATACGCCGCCGACGTTGCTCGCCACCTCAAGCGCGCTGCGGAGCTGACCGGCCACTCTCACGACGGGCCTTGCGGTGGTGGCTCACACTTCTAAGCAAGTGGAAGGATGACTAATATGAGTAGCTGAGTATCATGACTAGGGCAGCATGATTCAATAAGAATACATAATGAGTTCATGAGACACTTTGCATCCTAAGACTTCGTGCCATCGACTCGACATTGCTTGCAGTAAGGGTTTGCAATTGTTTGTTCTTGGTGGCTACTCTGATCTTCCAATGATCTCAGGCCGAAAGACACATAGTTAGATTGATAGTAAACCCGCCGCCCCCCGCGTGAGATGATAAGTTACGCTCTCCCATATTTGATCTTGGAGAATACATGCCACTTAAGAGATACCCAGTAAAATGGACTTCACCGCCATATACTCGCTGATCTTCTCGCCCGTACCCGCTTTCTTTGACACCTCCAAAGAACTTTCGCAGGCACTCAGACTACCAACGTTGATGCCGACCATGCCCGTATCCAGCGCTTCTGTGACACGCCAACTACGAGAGAATGCTCTCAGTTATAAAAAAGCTTCTGAAGCCGACATTTGAGCTGTTTGCCAGTGTAATTGCCTCGCTTTCGTCCTCGAACTGATATAGTCCTAGGACGGGCGCGAACACTTCCTCACGGGTGGTAATCATTTCCTGCCCGCTTCATGTTGGTCATCAACGTAGGTTGTATGAAATTGCCGCCCAGCTTAGATAGCAAAGAACCTCCTAAAATGACTTCGCCGCTCTCGACTTTTTGCATCTGTTAAATGATTGGTACTTGACAATACGTTCAGAAATAAAATGGCCTAAACCTTTTATGTGCGACAAGGCCTTCTGAAGCTCGCCCTGATGCGTCAATGGCCCAACGTTGACGCCTGCTTGAAACCCGAGGCCAACCTTGAGTTGGTGCATTCTTTCTTTCACCTTCAGGGAGAACTTATCATAGATCCCCTTCTGAAAAATACCCGGTTGGGCGTCACACAGTTCTGCCCGGAATTGCGAAATTATGCGAGCATCAGAGTCTCTACCGCGCGAGCAAGGTCTGCGTCATCGAATACGATGAACGGACTATTACCATCAAGTTCGGGAGAGAGCTTCTTGAGCGTTTGGCCACACTGCTGAGCAATAAGCTTCCCAACGCGGCTGCTCCCGGTGAAGCTGATCTTCTAGATCTACTGACTTTTACAGAATGCCTCCCCGACCTCGGCAACCCTGTCCAACGTCAAGACAATATTGATCGAACCCTTGGGACATCCGGCCTCCTGTGCCAACACCGCCTGGGCAATGCAGCTCAGCGGTGTCTCGCCTGTAGGTTTCCAGACAGTCGTACATCCGGCACCTAGAGCCGCCCCAGCTTTGCGAGTAATCATGGCTATGGTGAAGTTCCACGATGCAAGAATGGCAGCGACGCCTAGGGGCTGCTAGATGGTCAGGATGCGTTGTCCGGTATTGGCTGCGGGAACGACTTGGCCGCATGTCCGCTCCGCCTCGCCGGCAAACCACTCAAGGAATGAGGCTCCGTAGGCCGTCCCCGCTCTAGCCTCAGCGAGACTCTTGCTGTGTTACAGCGTCAAGATAAAGGCTAAGTATCAATGTGGTTGAGGCATAGCTGTTTTCACCGTCGCAGCCACCGTGCTCTCTCTCTCGCCAAAGTTTGTTTGGAAGATCTGAAACATTCGTGTGCTGCATGGATAGCATTCTGGGTATCTTCGGCGTCCATCTCGGGCAGTGTTGCTGAAGTCTCCAACGTTGCTGGGTTCAATGACAACATCGAATGTCTTCTCATCGATCCCCGAGATCTATTGGCCATTCACGAAGCCGTTGTTCTGCAGAAGGTCCCTGCGAGACACGTCCGATAGGCTTTTGAACGCCATCTTGGCGTGTCTTCTTGGGTTTACACTGTCAAACCGCAAGTGTTCTCGCGGAAGCAAAGAGACCGCCTCTTTGCGGACAAGCTAACAAGCGAATCGAGCGCGAAAGCTGGGAGCTGTAGACCATAGGACTACTCTAGACGTTCAAGAATGTGAAGAAAGTATCATGAGATAAGGTACTGCCTCGAGCGATGATGGGTTATTCCAAAGGTCGTATGGTATCTAAAGGAAGTCTTCAAAGATATGGACCGTTGAAATCCATTGCTAATATGTTTCCCTCTCCGCATCATGTTTTTTTCCCCATTATCCGAGGGGTAGAAAAGGATCAACAGGCAACAGGGGGGGCGGCTCGTCGGAGAACGTCATCATAAGAAAAGGAAAGCGCAGATGCACGTCTGCGGAATGCTGAGCAGACCGCATCAAGAGATACGTTATAATTATTTGACAGACATACGTCACATAAATAATAAATACTAGTCAGGAAGCTAAATAGATAAGATGGCTATTGAAGGACTAGGCGCAGTGTGATGCTGCCCATCGAGCGCTCATAGCATCTACTACCAATGCCTCAGCAGTACAGGGCAAAACAGCAGACGCAGGTCATATTGACTCAAACTCGCATGGTGGGTCAGTATCGTTCAACGCAAAGAGACTGTGCTTCATCATCGCTCATGGTGACCGAGGCTTCAAGACGAATTCAAGGACAAAGCTCTAAATAAACCATGTCTACCTTATTCAACGTCCCAAGAATGCTCCATGCCTGTCGTAAGAAAGCTCAGATTTGGTGATCTTCGACCCAGTGAGAGCATATCTTATGTATTCATTTTTTTCTTTTTTTTTCTTTTTTAATATTAGGCGACTAGTGATTCGCTGTAAAAGAGCCTTCAACCATAGGGCTCTACACTAAAGTATCGGGTTTTCAAGCACAAATTTGCAGTGTCATTGACGGTGTTTGGATGTCCGCAATAGAATAAGTTAAGGATTTGGTCTCCGTCCAGGTAGGCCGGGAAGAAAAGCTGAGCTCCCACGCTAATATATCGTTCCGGTGCGCCGCCGCCCGAAGATCCCGCGATCCGGGCGACCGGGGGGAGCCAGGTCTAGAACAAACACGTCACGATTCAGACCCCTGGTGTGCGTACGAAGTACGACTTACCAGTAAGGGCCTCCTTTGCTACGAATACTTGGCACGACCTTAGTAGCGAGACTTGGCAACATGAGCACCTAATGAAAGATCAGCGCCCTGTGAAACAGCTGGCTAACCTGATGTCCAATGATGCCCTGGCCCCTGTCGACGGGTAATGAGCTGTCATTAGAGCCGGTGGGCCCGGGACCAGCCGCCCCTGCAGACTGCCAACTGATAGGAATCAGAGGACTCCAAACGGGCACGCATTGGTGCGCCCTCCAGCCCTGCAGTCGATCAGGGGGAGCGCCACGCTTCCTTATCAGTTGCCCACTTCACAACAAGCTTTCCTCTTCCTGCATGGCTAATCCTTTCTTTCTCCCATCCGAAGTGCCGGCGCATTACGCTAGGCAGTCAGACTGACCTCTAACGACCGAATTATTCGAGAAGCTGTCCGCGCTTTTGTTTGCTCGCGTGACTTGCGCACAACATCACTACCGCTGCGGTGAGCATCGGCAGCGATGGCATGGCAATCATGGGAGAAGTTCAAGGCCGACCATCCTGCCACGGCGGACCGCATGATTGAATCATGGGCCGCCGTCCGGCCGTATCTACCACCGGTGAACTTCATCACTGTTCACTACGCCTACTTCATACTAGTCGGGCTCATCTTTGCCGGCATCTTTCACGGAATCTCGAACCCGGCCAACAGCGTCAGCTTCATCGATAGTCTTTTCCTCGTCATCTCCGCCTTTACGACATCCGGACTCAACACGGTCGATATCAGCAAACTCAGTACAGCCCAGCAGGCTATCATCGCCTTCATGATGATTCTTGGCAGCCCCGTCTTCGTCTCCATCTTCACCATCTGGCTCCGCGCCCGCGTTTTTGAGAAGCGCTTCGAGGACATCGTCGAGGCCGAACGAAACAGGAGGATCAAGAAGACTGGCACCATAGTTGGCATGGCTGGAGCCATGATTGGTCTCCCTGTCATGTCGTCGTTCAAGGGGACCAAGCGGAAGCAAAAGAAGGGCAGACACGAGCGGCAGGCCGAGGCAGATGCCTTCCAGCTCACGGGGTATAAATCCCGTGAGAAGGGCCACGACCGAAGCCAAAGCCAGCCCGCCAACCAAGAATCCGCACCACCCGGCATGCTGGAGCCCATCGAGGAGGGCCAGAGGCTCAACCTCTCCACCAGCTCCACCGAGCCGCTCTCGCCCAAGTCAAATGCCACCCCCAGGCGGAGGCCTTTCAGTCGCGATTCAGGCCGGGTGTCGATTTCAGAAGGCTTCGATTTCAAGACGTTCATCCACGAGAACAAGACTTCAATCGGCAGAAACGGCCAATTTTTTGACCTCACGGAGGAACAGCGCGAGTACCTGGGTGGTGTCGAATATCGAGCCCTCAAGATTCTCTTCACCATTGTCTGCGTCTACTTCGTCCTCTGGCAGCTCCTTGGGGCCATCACGCTCGGCGCCTGGTCATACACGCACAGCCAGAGTATCACAGCCGTTAACTCTCAAAACTCCTGGTGGGCTGGCATCTTTCTCGCCATCTCTTCGTTCAACAACGCTGGAATGACGCTCCTCGACGCAGGCATAGCAGCCTTTGACAACGATGCCTTCGTCTTGACTATTGTCACCATCCTTTCCCTGGCTGGAAATGCTGCATTCCCTGCGTTCCTCAGAGCAACTGTCTACTTCTGCAGGTTTGTTCTGAAGATGTGTGTTGATGAAGACGAGCACGTTGTCTGGAAGGAAGCTTTCGATTTCATCCTCAAGTACCCCCGTCGTCTCTACATGATGATGTTCCCTGCCAAGGCCAATTTTGTTTTTGTCACCATGTTCTCCACCATCGCGGTCATGGACTGGGTCTTGTTGGTGGTTCTTAGCATCGGCAACTCTGCTATTGAGGCTTACCCGGTTGGGAAGCGAGTTGGACTGGCCCTCTTTCAGGCACTGGGTAAGTCGCCAAAGGTTCTGTTTTGGTCTAGAGATTAACCCTATCTTTAGCTATTCCCTCCTCAGGTTTTGGGGTTGTTGGCGTTTCAAGCCTCTATTTCGACGTTCTGGTTCTGTGGGTCATCGTAATGTACATTTCCGCATATCCGGAGATCATCGTCATGCGAAACTCAAATGTAAGTTGGATTCCGAGTCCAGCTGAGGCCTGTGCTTCTCACTAACATGGTTCAAGGTGTACGAAGAACGGTCGCTAGGAATCTACACCACGGAACCTGAAAAGCCTGGGGACCCAGACGCAACTGCCAACGAGTCAACAGATGAGCTCCTGCCAACCTTTGCTGAACCGGCGTTTGGCCATGCTCTTGGACCAGAGCAAACAGCAGTCTCCGCATCAGGCGTGTCATTGTCACAAGCAAAGTCCCATTTTTCCACCAAGCCTGTCAAGAGGATAGCCGCTATCGGCCGGCGCGGGACCTCCTTCGTGGGCAAGCAGATCCAGAGCAGGATGAACAACTTCCAGGGCGTGGGCGTGACGGCGAAGCCGCGGCTCAAACGTTCTGCTGCCATAAACTTCGACAACCCGAACGCGGGCTCTGCCTCTACACCCGAGGGCCACGTGAGCCTCGTGTCGCAGCACCTCCGAGGGCAGCTGTCGCACGACATCTGGGCCATCGCCTTCTCACTGTTCCTAGTCACGCTGATCGAGACGTCCCATTCGATCGCGGACCCGCGCTCATACAGTGTCTTCAACTTCTTGTTCGAAATCGTGTCAGGGTACACCAACATCGGACTGTCCATAGGCCTGCCGGGCCACTCGTTCAGTTTCGCGGGCGGCTGGTACACCGGTTCAAAGCTGGTCATGATTCTGATGATGATCCGTGGGAGGCACAGAGGCCTTCCGGTCGCGCTGGACCATTCCGTCAAGCTGCCTGGGTGGGATAATGTTAAGAAGCAGAATGAGGACGCTGAAATCAGACGGAGTATAAGTAGGAGTCGGACTGGGTTGACGATATAGACTTTTGAATAGACTTTGCTCTTGGATGGGCGGTAGACAAAATAGATCTCACTTCACGCTCAAAACTGCAAGGACCATGCTGCTCAGTGCCTCCCCGCACTGTTAGCCAGCTATCTTGTGACTACATGTTCGAAGATGTGAATGTGGTGTAAGTACACCATATCGTCTTCCTAGGCCGGGTTTGCCTGCCTTCAAAATTGCGGCGAGGTTCCTCGTAAAGATCAAGAGTGCTCGAAGAAGGTGTCTTGTAAATATCGTATCAAATTCTCCTACTCATGTTTTCGCGTTTGATGTTGATGAGATCAAAAGGTCCTTCCTAATGAAAGGCGCGCTCGGCCTTGACAGTAACGATGACCAGCCCAAGGAGAAATCCTAACTAAGTGACTTCTCTTTTGCTGGTATCCGCGAATGAGCACAATATGTGCAACCTCTTGTGTGTGAGCAGCTGGCTGTAGCATGAACGCGGTTCTGCCCGAGGCGAAGGTACCTGTTTGCGTTTGTGGGCTCGTTTGAAACCCCGTCTCGTGTTAAAAGAAACCTGTAAGTATGAAATGTAGTCGGGCAAATAGGGGACAACCAAGGGGTTGCGATTCAAGATATTCACCTTTCTCGCAAAGTCCCATTAGTTTAGAATTCGTTAAATGAAGCTACAAGCCAAGCCACAGCAAGCGTTTCCTTAATGCCAAGCTCAAGGCTGGGACACGGGTAGCGCGTCAAGAACTCAGAAGAGGAGGTACTTGAAGGCCATGTAGACATTGCATAAAGTACCAGAATGTCCCGGCGGCGTCGAAAGTTGCTCTTATCCACTCTCTATGGGCCAAAACACATGCAAAGATCAATTCATTTGAGTTTTGCTATCCGAGCGGATAGTAAGCATACGACGATAGGCACGATCGACGACGACGACGACAATGATGCCGACAACAATGACGATGCCGACAACAACGACGCAACAACGACGATGCCGACGACAGCAATGGGGCCAGAGAGAGGGATAGGGATGGCGACGATAGTAGTAAAGGTAGATTGAGATAAAATAAACCATGAGACCTAATCACTATCTTTCTCAAAAGCTACGTTCGATGTGATTGTACCTCCATCGTGATTGCATCTGGCGACCGCAGAAAATGAACTCTCGACAGATTAATAGAAAAGTAAAAGTCCATGCATAAATTTCCGGAGGAAGGACTCAAGAGGAGATCCGCAACTCTGGTCCAAGAATCGCGCGAAGTTTGAGATCGAGTGGAACCACATGGCACTTACTCCTTGTATGCCGGATGGCAGACATGAACTTGATAAGATCATGCTGCCATATCAAAATGGTGCAGACCTGTTGGTCTTCACTGACGTCTACGTATTTGGCCTTGAGTATGAATGCGACGTCTCAAGTATGGCGGCGTCAACCCTGTGACTAACGATTCAAGACGGGTTCGCCAAACGAAAGTCACACACGCAATCACACCAAATCTCTGGGGTGAAGTAATACGAGAAAGCACATCACGACAACGACTTTGGATTGTTGGCCTTCGTCTGTGACAGTGCTTTTCGCTCTATATATACTTTGTAAGCATGACTAATTCCACAAAGCTTCCGTGGCTGATGATTCTAGGATCTAATCAAGTGTCATGTGATTTCCACTTGACGAGACCACCCAACACATTTACATAAGTTGCGCGGCAAGTGTGAAAATTCCATCTTCATCAAGAAGTCTCAGACGGGCGACCGCCTCTGACATGGGATTTTCTGATCCTCTCATAGCTTGATGATAGCAAGAGATTATTCCGCTAATTTCAGACCCCAAGGGAAGATAATCACATTCCGTCTGTGTTCTTTGATCTCTCAAGATACATTTCAAGCGGTGAAAGAAGGTAATGAGGGATATTTACTGGGTTGACTCAGGTGATGTAAAAATCAATACACAAAGCTGATAAATGCGAAGCTGGACTACAGCCATGTTCCGCATCGTAAATGTCGAAGATAAGCTGCCTTGAATGCTTCTTCCTACAACAAACCCGTCGCTCTATTGGCTAAAGTCGCCCTTCTAGGGGTTTCAAACTATTTAAAAGGTGCCCCTGAGTGGAAATCTCTTGATCCTCGCAAACCCAAATGGGCGCCATCTCAGAGAATGAAGGATCTCACCTTCAACCTGACAATGAGGCACTGATACTCAATGGCATGTCTGACTTAAGGAGAGCCAGACCAATATGAGTCCCAGCCGTCGCCTGACTATAAAGCGTCTTGCAACTATTTAAGCAGAATACGTCTTGGTCGAAGAACGAGGGATAAAGTGCGAGCGCGGGCAAAACCGTTAAACCTCGCAGACGAAAAGGAAGGCGGAATGTGAGAACCAAGACCAGCTATTGGATCATATCACATCTTAGTCGTCCATCGTCACATTCCCCGTGCCGGTTTGTGTTAGACCTTTCCGGTTACAACGTTCGCTAGCTTTATGTAAACTCCTGAGCCGGCAGCCTTTTGCCGTTGTTGATTTTTCCGATGCTATTTTAGCAATTAGGACTTTGACAACAAATTCAAAACGTAGCGAACAACACGCAATCGTATTGACGCTGGGGTTTGGAGCCCCCTCTGATCCCCCTTTCCATCGGCAGCCGCCAGCATTATCACGATATCCAGAAAGCTTTTCAACCACTTCTACTTCTCCATTTGGCGCGTATTCGATTTCAATAGGCTGGAGTGGATGCCCAGCGGCGATATGGACCCGAAACTCCGGGGTCCGAGTGTCTCTCACAACACAGGCTGAGCGAGTAGCCAGCAGCGACCACCTTGGTTGCGAAAATTGCACTTTATATTTTGAGAAAGCGACCAAGAGAAATATATTCATTGGTTATTTCATATCTCGTGAATCACAGAGTGCTTGAGTCAATGAATTTCTGCTGGCAGGGTTGGAAATTTGGCATCGTGGTGTAAACTAAGAAGCCCAGCATGAAACGAGCGCATGATGCGAATGAAGTCGTCTGGTGATCGCCCATGCCTCTTTCGAGGACCCATTTACACCCTGCATCTATATAAAGGCATGATAACAGACTCTTTCTTATTTTCTCTTCAGGAAGAATTGTGTCATCCTTTGGGCTAGTGTCGCCATCACGTCTTCTCTCGACTTGGACACCAAGTTGATGTAGCATTATCAGCAGCCAGTTCCGCCCAATTCGCCTTTGGGTCTGAACAGTATAGTTCGGGTAGCTGACCGTGAAATCGCACATTTATTCAACGCTAATGCACAATAACTGATGAAGAGTACTAACAATTTCTCATGTCACATTCATCTGGTTTCTGTCTTAATTATGACTATGCGGGAGATGATGGACGGAGTTGGTTTTGCGGCTATCCCAATTCACCAGGACACTTCGGAATGGCGCACATGCTATTTCCGTTGGTTCTATGCAAAGAAACGTTTCGCGTGGTCCATTTCATACACGCTCTTCACAGGATCGTCAAACACCTAAGTACAGGTGTAGGCTCTGATCATATAAAGCGACATCGTGTTGTAGATCCAAGCAGGAGCCAGGGCACAGCACAATGACTCGAACCGGAATTCATAGCGCCTCATCGGTTCTGTAGATATGAGATTACGCTATCATCTTTTCTTCGTCGATTTCAATGAATCTCAGCTACCTACCTATGAACGGTAAGATACTACTCACACTGTTTCTGGGTGCCTCTATCTTCGTCGTATCCACGACGGATACTCCACGCCTGGGGGTTTCGAGACAAGATGCGATACTCATTCGTCATGCTAGAGGGAGAAGTGGCGTTACTTAAGACTAAACAAATTGTTTGAAATTCCAGTCTCAGATGGAGTGTGGGAGTGTGGAATTTGGAGTCATCTTGCGATCTCTGCTTGGAAACAAATTCCCCAGCGCACCTCGTCATACTTATACCCCTAGACGAATGATGTACAACAACATCCCGGTCGTGATTCGGCTCTTGCCATACCAAAGGTGACTCCTCTTCTTTTATCAGGTTCCCCATATGCCTGCCCTGTATAAAGGTCAACTCAGACACATGAGTTTCCTTCTACAACAATCAAAGCTCGTGCCATCTTTCGCAATGAGCTCGCGGAATGCCTTTGTTCTCCGAACCCCCGGTATCCCTTGGCCGGATCCGTAAGGTCCACGCTCACTCCGAAGCTCAACTTCAACTCCAAGAACGTCTTCCGTCGTCCGCTCCGTGTCGGACTGTGTATAAGCCGCGGAAGTAGAAGGAAGACACCAAGATCAGCGAGCTATGCCCCGGAAGTTACCCCCCAACATGCTTCCCGGGATGTATGGTGACGCGTGGGTAGAGCACTACGATCTATCGCTTCCAGTGAGACACTGTCATGAAAAAGGACATGAATGTTGCTCGACTGCATCTCTATTCTGTCCCACCAGACTTTTATAAAGAAATCTTGCTGTCGATAGCATCTCAACCCCTGATTCCTTCAGAGACTCATCCTTGTCAGCCACAGCTGACGCTATACCACGCCGCCCAATATGAACCCACGTGCCTTCGCCTACTCAGCAGAGCGAACACCATAGTCGAGTTGAAGCGTCTCACTGGCGCATGGAATGCGTAACCAAGTCATCAGACGCCATATAAACCCTCACAGGCTCCTTCTACTGCGACTTCTACACAGCCCAATCGGGTTTTGTCTCCACGGGCTTGGATTTGACAGCGCCAAGAACAAGTATGTTGCCAAAGTGTCGAGAACCCAACCTCAGATGTCATCAAGATAAGTCATTCACACCATCCTGCATCGAGTTGTTCATTTATGAAACCCTCCTTATTCTGAACTGCATACTATAAAAGGGATGAGTGACGGTGAACAAAATGCTCACCATAGTCCACCTCACTTTGAGATAATTGGCCCTTTGACTAAGCCCCTACCACAGGATAGGTATCTATTCCAAGATGGAGAAATACGACCAAATCGAACAAATCAGCTCATCATTGCCATTGAAACCTACTTCATTACGTGCATACCGGCATTTATATACCAATCGTCATATGCAGTCTCTACTCCCCACGCTCACAATCACTCGCTGACTGCGCCTATCACTCTTCAGAAAGGTTGATCTCATTGACAGGTATATAAACTCAGCCGTAGACGCAAACATTACTTCCCAGAGCAAGCAATGTGAAGTGGTTTCACCAAGGCAGCTTGATATTGTTGCTAAACCCCTGCTAAGTGCATGAACGTCAACGGGGTTGACGAAGCGAAACCGAAAGTATCGCCAACTCCTACCCACTTTCTTATCTTCCATCACAACCCCTATATTCTGCGTCAAATACGTCCAGGACAGAGACGAGTAACGGTGGATAAGTTTGGTTTCGTTCGCCGCGAGGTGCTCTCTCACTGACCAGGCCCATATCTCAACCCGTCTGCTTCAGAGAAGTGGGGGAGGGGTCGCTGGACTCTATCATCAGGCACCTAATTGCTGTTGAAGCTTAACAGACTACGCGTGGGATGAGTCATTATATACGACTGTCACAGTGCACCGTGCCGACAGGTGGATACCAAGCCGATGCCCACATTAACTCAAGACAAGATTTGAAATGTGACATAACTCAATTAACATAAACTCATATTAGGATATACAACCACCACATGATCCGATCCCAACAAAGGAAAGCCCAACCCAGCCATTACCACCCTCTTCCCATCTCTCATAAGATCAATATCTCGGAACCTCTTTTTAGTTGTCGTAGTACCTTGGCTCGTTAAAGACGTGGTACCTGTGATCCCTGACACCCTGGCCTTTGAACATGTCGGGGAACTTCCATCCCTGGGGCACGCTGTGCTCGCTGACGCGTCTATTCCTCGTCTCGTCACTCTGCGCCTCGATCTGCGCGACCTCGTCCTTGGACTTGGGGATGACGAACTTGGCGACCTGCAGCTCCGTGTCGGTGATGGTGCTGCGGCTGACGCGGGCGTAGCCGGTGCGCTTGAGGCCCTTGTAGAGGATGTACTCGCACCATCTGTCCCAATCGGTGGGATCGACGTCGTGCATGCCGGAGAGCGGGCTGACGTAGGTGTTGTAGTTGCCCTGGAGGGGCTTGGTGACGAGGTAGGAGAGCAGGATGGACGGGTTTGTTGACTCGCCCATGAGCTTGGAGAGATACTCGGTTTGGAGACGGCGATCCTCAGGGTCTTCTTCTTGTCCAGAGTGGAACACGAAGACATCGACCTCCTGGCCGTAAACATCAAGGGTAGCAGAGATGGCGGGAGCGAGCTCGCCGACCGGGCTGGGCAGAAGGTGATGGGTTGACTTGAGAATGGGGAACTTGGAGAGGAGGGCGGATCCCCAGGTGTGCTTATTGGGACCTGGGCCGTAGTCGACGTACATGCCGAGGTCTTCGGCAAGGAATTGGGTGGTATCACGGTTGCCCATAATGATGCGCTGCAGGTCCGACTCAAGGAGACCGACAACGTCAATCTCGAGTTCCTTGATAAGATCGCGCATGCGGTACTCAGAGGACCACATGTCGTTGTCGAGAGAGAAGTGGATGGTCCAGATGCCGGCCGTGAGGATGCGGTCCTCGGGGTGGTACGGCTTATAGTCGTTTGTTGGGAAGCGCATAAATGCCGCGGCAAGGAAGACGATGTTGACGAAGAAGGCGGCGATGGTGTTGTACTTCTTGTATTGGGAGGGTGAGGAGCGGCTCTTGGCGGGGCGGCGGGCCTGCGAGGAGGTGAGGTCAAAGACACCAGCACCGATGAGGGTGAAGGTGGTCATCATGACCCAGTCAGTGTGTTCACGGACGAGAGGGCCGCCGGGGACGAAGGCGTAAGCAACGACCCAGACGTGGAAGAGAACCATGAAGTTGTAAATGAAGAAACCCAGGCCAAAGGTGAGACCGGGGCTTCGCTTGGCAGCATTGGAGAGGAACGGGACACTGAGACCCATGAGGTAGAACGCAGTGGTGAGAGCGCCGTAGTATCCGAACCAATGGTGGTAGGAGGTGAGGATGGCCGCACCAACGCAGCCAACACCGTACGCGGTCCATGAGCTCATGAAGCCGGGTCGGTAAAGACCGACCAGGAGACCAGCAGTCATGGCAATGATGGTCATCCAGCCGTAGGTGTTGGCTGTGGGGCCGCGGATCGGGTAACCATCCCAGACCCAGAGGATCATGGTGCTGGTGTCAGACAGAAGCGAGTGGATACCGAAGAACAGACCACCAACACCAAAAGCAGCGAGCAGGGAAGAACCGCCCTTGGAGTCTTCAGGGTAGTCGCCGCGGGTCAGGGGTGCCTTTCGGGTAAACCTCAAACACGCAATCACAGCAATCGCAAAGCCAGTGGCATTCCAGCCACCGTTGGCGGCGTGCATGACGGGCCAGAGGGGGTTGTTCGTCCACCACATGAACTTGGCAGTGGACGAGGCGATCAGGCCAATTGTCCACGCCAGAATCTTGGACTCGAGGCGCGCTTGGTGGGCTCTCTCAGAGTGCCAAGTCGCTACCCAGCCGAGGCACGAGGTAGCCACGGCGAAACCAACGGTGAACAGGCGCTTCGCAGGGTCCAAAACCAGGTAGGCCAGCAGGCCAACCAAAGAAATGAGGTGGACGAACCGCTGGTTGTTGATCACCAGCGAGCGAACCGAGCGAATTCCCAAAATGCCGGGCAGGATCGTGGACATGACGAAGGCCTCATAGCCAGAAATACCCATGTGCCACAGTGGGAAGTACCACACCAAAACGCCCAAACTCGTCAACATGGACCAGAAGATGAAGCCATGGTAGACATCGGCGGCAGTATCGAGGGCCTCGGTCCAGGTGAAGCGCGCAGTCAGCACGCCGGCGCTGGCCTTTTCTTTCCTGTGCGCACGTGAGCAATTGTCGACACGCGAGCGCAGGGATGGGGGGACCTACTCCTTCTCGAGAACGGCAGAGGGCACAGATGACCGGTTTTCACTATTACAAGCCTTAGAAAGGGAGCCTCGAAGCGGATTTATTTGGTCTGCTGTACTGGTATGTACAAGACTATTTCGGGAGCCATTGGACGTACCCCTTGCTGGAACCCTTGACATCCCTGATCACCACCTCGAAGGTATCGAAGTCGAGGGCCGTCACGGCGTCGAAGGCAACGTCGAAGAGGATGAGCGCCCATTCGAAGAAGGCGTAGATCGTGTAGGCTGGATTCTGTTAGCAATTGGGCCACGGCAGGCGAGAAATCCAGGGATGCCCACCTCCCGCGACGCGGTGCACCTTGTGCTGGATGAAAAAGTAAATCAGCGGCACGAGGGTGCCGAAGAAGGAGTAGGCGATCGCCTTGCGGTACTTGATCGCCTTGGGGTTCGGCGGGCTCAGCGTGACGCAGCCAATGGTCCAGGGCAGCGAGGCGACGATGTAGGAGATCATGAAAATGTCGTGCCAGTCGTGGTCATCGGTGGAGGTTACGTAGGTGAAGCCGCCGCACATGAAGGTGCGCAGAATGCCCATGGCAAAGGTAAACTTGGGCAGCGTCTGGCCCGGACGGCGGGTGAGGAGGTACCACAGGCCGACAAGTGCGAAGCGCGGGCCGGAGGTGATTGCGATGAAGAGCATGAAGAAGGACCGCTCGGGGTACCGGTCGCCAATGGTCGCGGAGACGGAGGGGAACCACTCGTCCGGGTAGCCGTACCACTCATTCTGGACAATCTTGTGGAAGTGCAGGGAGACGCCGACGATGAATGCGCTAATGAAGGCAGCTGTTTGCGCGCAGAGAGGTCAGTCCAGCTGTTCAGGTGGAGGTGCGCCTGCTGTCGTCCCAAGGGCGCGGGCAGGCGACGAGAATTGTGCGCGCAGCAGCATCGCGACGAGGTCCCATCGCAAACCGGAAAATGGTCCGACTTACTGTAAGCTATGGCAGTGTGCGACCAGCTCACCCACTGGCCACTGAAGGTGAGCACGACGCCGCCGTCTTTGTCCTTGTACTTGGACGACATGGCGGAAGGGACAGCTCAAGCAAAACAAAGGGAAGAGAGGGTCATCCAGGTGATCCGGCGGTGGTGTTGTGTGTGTCGAGGGGAGGTGTGTGTGTGTGGAAGGTAAGGTCGGAGAGGTGGGAGAGGAAGGGAGGAGGGGAATGTGGAGGGGAATGTGGAAGGGAAGGACCTAAGCAATAATAGTGGAATCGGTGCCTTGTGCCTCGGCGGGCCGATCGCGTGTTTGTGTCCGATTGTCCCAGGCAGGCGCCTTATGGTTTGCAGCCAGCAGTAAGCAAGCAATGAGGAGGTAGCAGCAGCAGCAGCAGTGAAGTAACGCTGCGATGCGGCAAGTGCGGGCAGCATTAGCAATGACACCGCGGGCAGCGTGCGGCCCCCGGAGCATTCGGGGCGTCACAGTGGAGCTGCATGGCAGGGAAGGTGATGACAGAATGCACCGTGAACCACCGGCAGAAACCCACTGGAGCTCTGCTCTTTCGTGCGTGCTGCCCTGCTGTTTACCCGAACGGCCCCAATGGCACCAATGGCACCAAACGGGCGCTGCTTTGGGACAGGGAATGGCGGAGGCACTTTACGGTTTAGCGCCGCCGGAGAGCTTGGCACAAGGCTGAAAGATCCCAGGACCCAATCAGCTTCGACTCAAGAGCTCTTGCTGCCCCACACCGATAAATTGGCCCCACTGGTTTGATGGGGCCCGTGCTCAGCCTCGCAACTTTTTTTTTTTTTCCAATGCTGGTCAAGCATTCGCAGATCTCGATCCCGATCTGCTTCATTTTCGTCAGGCGAGCAGCAGCACTCGGTAGCCGACACCGACAAAAAAGGTCACCACCACCACCACCGCAGCCCGTCCTCACCTGCAGACTCGAACAAGATGGCCGTCGCCGAAAAGGCCCGCTTCTACTTGGAGCGTTCCGTTCCCCAACTGCGCGAGTGGGAGGAAAAGGAAATCTTCACAAAGGCAAGCCTACCCTCGTCCTCAACCTCGACAGACATCCAAGACACACCCCCAACCAAGACACCATCCTAACACACCCACCACAGGAGGAAATCCGCACAATCGTCCAGAAACGAAGCGACTTCGAACACCGCATCCTCGCCCCGCGCTCCGACCCCGCCGACTTCTCCTCCTACGCGAAATGGGAAACCTCCCTCGACGCCCTGCGCCAGAAGCGCTGCCGGCGCATGAAGGTCGGCCACGTCAACTCCCAGCACGCCTCCCAGGCCCGCGTCCTCGCCATCTACGACCGCGCCGTCGCCCGCCACCCCGCCCGCAAGGACCTCTGGCTCGAGTACCTCGCCTACACCGAGGACGTCAAGGCCTCCAAGCGCTGGCGCCGCACCATGGCCGCCGCCCTGCGCATGATGCCTACCGACGCCGACCTGTGGATCCACGCCGGCCGCCGCTCCGCTAAGAACGGCGACATGGGCGGCGCGCGGGGGTATTTCATGCGCGGGTGCCGGTTCTGCACGACCGAGGGCACCCTGTGGATCGAGTACGCGCGCTGCGAGATGGAGTGGCTGGCCAAGATGGACGCGAAGCGCGGCAGCGGAAAGAAGAAGGACGCGAACCCCCTGGCGGGCGAGAAGATGGACGACGACGACGAGATCCGCTTTGGCGACGAGGAGGACGAGGAGAACGAGGAGGGCGACGACTTGCCCGTCCCCGGCAAGAAGGTCATCGACGAGGGTGCCGCCGCGAAGCTCAAGAACAACCCGGCCATGGACGGCGCCATACCCATGGCCATCTTCGACATCTCCCAGAAGCAGTCCTTCTTCACCCCCGACGTTGCCGAGCGCTTCTTCGACATGTTCGCTACCTTCGCCAAGGTCTCGTGCCTCGAGAGGATCATCACTCACGTGGTCGAGGCCATGCGCGCGCTCGACGCAGCCCACCCCGCGACGTGGAACTGCTACGTCCGCCTGCCGCTGGTCGGCGTCAGCCCCGACACGCCCGAGTTCCCGCTGGGTCTGCGCGAGGTGCTGTCCAGGCTGGGTATGGGCTTGGACGAGGCGTCGGACAAGGAGGTGCTGCGCAGCAAGAGCCTGGTGTGGATCCAGATGATTCTCCTCGTTGAGGACCTGGACGAGGGCATCAAGGCCGTGTTGGAGGTTACGAAGGGCAAGTTGCAGGCATAAAATGTGCTGTATGGATATCGGGAAGAGAAAAATTGGCTATTGGTACAGAAAAGCAAAGGAAAACGGAAAAGCGGTGCTCGAAATGCGCATTTGACCGGAATAGACGGTGCCGAACTGACGCACCACCCTTGATACCACTTGCATACTCGGCGTTAGCCCCTAATTGATCAAGTTCAAAACAACCCACCCACTCCCTCACGCCGCCGAGTAATTCGGAAACTTCTTCCCCTCCTCAACGGCCTTCTCCCACTCGCCGTCCTCGTCAAGCTCCTTCGCCATGCGAATAACCTCGTCCCACTCCTCCTTCGTAACCTTGTTCACGCTGAGACGGCCCAGCTTGAGCAGCTGCATGTTCGCCAGCGGGCCCTTCGGCCCGACCTCCTTGAGCAGCGACAGCGGCACGATGCGCGGGAACTTGTGCTCGATCTTGACGTGCACAAGGCTCCATTTGCTGCCGTCGTGGGGCGCCGCGTCGTCGTAATACGGATTGTCGTTGATGCAGGCGTTCCCTTGCCATCGTCAGCTAGCTCAGGAACTGTGGGGGGGGGGGGGGTTAGTTCATGCGGGGGAGGTCGGCATAGCCTTGGGTATTTAGGCCCCAAACACCGGCGGGGTGGATGTTGGGGGGTAAGGAAACGCCTGTGCGGC